>CAIGQV010016663.1:4013590-4040538 GCA_903798115.1 Danio jaintianensis | reverse complement strand
AACATCAGGTCAATGTTTTGACATTTTATGTATATCTCTTTATGGGTGACAAAACGTAGCCATAAATAATAATAAAAGATAATAAATCTTAAAATATTAGCTGTCAGTCAGCCACAGAGCTAATCTGAGCTACATCTGAGTAGTGACATTTACATTACACTGAACTGAACTAAACTAGACTGAAGCAGTTTCAGTTTACTAGAACTTCATCTATGTTAAGCTGCTTTGACTCAATCTACAGTCGTGGCCAAAAGTTTTGAGAATGACACAAATATTAGTTTTCACAAAATTTGCTGCTAAACTGCTTTTAGATCTTTGTTTCAGTTGTTTCTGTGATGTACTGAAATATAATTACAAGCACTTTATACGTTTCAAAGGCTTTTATCGATAATTACATGACATTTATGCAAAGAGTCAGTATTTGCAGTGTTGGCCCTTCTTTTTCAGGACCTCTGCAATTCGACTAGGCATGCTCTCAATCAACTTCTGGGCCAAATCCTGACTGATAGCAACCCATTCTTTCATAATCACTTCTTGGAGTTTTTCAGAATTAGTAGGTTTTTGTTTGTCCACCCGCCTCTTGAGGATTGACCACAAGTTCTCAATGGGATTAAGATCTGGGGAGTTTCCAGGCCATGGACCCAAAATTTCAACGTTTTGGTCCCCGAGTCACTTAGATACCACTTTTGCCTTATGGCACGGTGCTCCATCATGCTGGAAAATGCATTGTTCTTCACCAAACTGTTGTTGGATTGTTGGAAGAAGTTGCTGTTGGAGGGTGTTTTGGTACCATTCTTTATTCATGGCTGTGTTTGTGGGCAAAATTGTGAGTGAGCCTACTCCCTTGGATGAGAAGCAACCCCACACATGAATGGTCTCAGGATGCTTTACTGTTGGCATGACACAGGACTGATGGTAGCGCTCACCTTTTCTTCTCCGGACAAGCCTTTTTCCAGATGCCCCAAACAATTGGAAAGGGGCTTCATCGGAGAATATGACTTTGCCCCAGTCCTCAGCAGTCCATTCGCCATACTTTTTTGCAGAAGATCAATCTGTCCCTGATGTTTTTTTGGAGAGAAGTGGCTTCTTTGCTGCCCTTCTTGACACCAGGCCATCTTCCAAAAGTCTTCGCCTCACTGTGCGTGCAGATGCGCTCACACCTGCCTGCTGCCATTCCTGAGCAAGCTCTGCACTGGTGGCACTCCGATCCCACAGCTGAATCCTCTTTAGGACACGAGCCTGGCGCTTGCTGGACTTTCTTGGACACCCTGAAGCCTTAACAAGAATTGAACCTCTTTCCTTGAAGTTCTTGATGATCCTATAAACTGTTGATTGAGGTGCAATCTTAGTAGCCACAATATCCTTGCCTGTGAAGCCATTTTTATGCAACGCAATGATGGCTGCACGCGTTTCTTTCCAGGTCACCATGGTTAACAATGAAAGAACAAAGATTTCAAGCATCACCCTCCTTTTAACATGTCAAGTCTGCCATTCTAACCCAATCAGCCTGACATAATGATCTCCAGCCTTGTGCTCGTCAACATTCTCACCTGAGTTAACAAGACGATTACTGAAATGATCTCAGCAGGTCCTTTAATGACAGCAATGAAATGCAGTGGAAAGCTTTTTTCAGGATTAAGTTAATTTTCATGGCAAAGAAGGACTATGCAATTCATCTGATCACTCTTCATAACATTCTGGAGTATATGCAAATTGCTATTATAAAAACTTAAGCAGCAACTTTTCCAATTTCCAATATTTATGTAATTCTCAAAACTTTTGGTCACGACTGTACATTGTAAAGAAGTGCTATAGAAATAAAGAAAAAGATTCATCTTTCTGTGTGTGTGTGTTTGTGTTTTTTCCAATAGTAAAACAATCATAATTTCTTACATTTTCTATGTGTCTGATCTTTTACAGCTTCTTGACTTTTAGTTAAGCAGAGGAGCCAGCAGATGGCGACGTAAACCAGCTCTCCTCAACTGAACATCCTGGACTTCTCTTCTTATGGAAACATAGCAATTGTATTTGTCTTATTTTGATGGTTTGTATGTGTTAATTATATGACTAATAATAAAAAATATATGATTGTTAAAAGCATTTGACTTCTGATTCTCCCAGATCTTCATATACAGGGTTCCCACGGTCATGGAACTTAAAAAAAGTATATTTCAGACATTAAAAGTCAAGGAATTTAATATTTGTTTTGTCCAAGTCATACAATATCTGGAAATTTTGTTTGTTCTTTAGATTGTACTTTTTTTTTTTTTACTCTGTTTCATGTGTTTTACATGGTTTAGTCAAATTTTCACTTCCATTTTATTCCTTTTCCTGCTTGGCAACGAACAATAAAAACCTGTTAAAATACTGCCTGTGCCTGTTTTTGTCTGCTCAGTGCTCAATCAGTCACTTCTAGATTTTGCGCAAAATTTCATGATTTTTGCTGCATAAAATGTTTAATTTTGAGGCTGTTTTTCTCAAAACTTGTGGCAATATTTATGGCATCTTGGAAATTCAGTGAAAGTCGAGGATTTGGCTTAAGAGTGGGAACAAGGGCTGCACAGTATTGGAAAAAACAGATATTTTGTTTTTCTGTGATATATATTGTGATATGAATATGATTTCATAAGATGGCCCTATTTGGAAAGAATTCCTAATTTTACATTGATTGGAATCATTTGTAGGCGAGTGCATCTGCATAAAATATACCAAATAAAATACATTAAAGGGCACCTAGTTTACCCCTTTTTCCAGATTTAAATAAGTCTTTTGTGTGTCCAGAATGTGACTAAAGTTTCAGCTCAAAACACCCATCAGATTATTTATTATACCTTTCAGAAGTTTGTCATTTTTAGCTCTGAGCATCTTGTAGCTGTTTTGGTGGACTGTGCCTTTAATGCTAGTCCTCCCCGCCCATCGTTCCCACGTGCCTGTCAGTGTGCCTCAATCTCCGCCCTCGGCTGCCTCAGATAACAGACAGACATGAAGGAAGCAGATCTCACGTAACCTTTGTGAGAAATACTACAGTAAGATCTTTCCCAATGATTATTTGATGTATTTGTTGTGGAGTTGCAACGATGAGTCACACACAATGTCGTTACAAAGTTCACATACACACACACACAGACAGCGCTCGCGTTTAGCTTTGCACTGTTTTTACACAGCAAATGTGACAGGATACACATTAATATCCACTGCTGTATGGATATCCGTTATGTTAATGTACAAAATAAACCTGATTTAACGTCCACAACGCGGGATTGAAGCGTCTTTTATAATTGTACTGACGCAGCTGTGGTAATAAAGTAAAGCTGAAGTAAATCGCTGTAATTCATTACAAACATGCACTGTTTTAAAAACGTGTTAAACTTGTAAAACTCACTCTTGATCACATTTGATGATGATCCTAGCGAACTGAACAGATCTTTTATTCCCGGTTGCTTTGCACATGTCCTGTCTTGTTGATATGATTATACGCGTTACTACGGAGACATTTTAATGGCTGCTGTCAATCAATTTGGTGGGCGGGGAAACCGCACTCCTACAAGTTGCGGTCGGCCTCAAAATGGGAGGGATTTGGATGCTATTTTAATGTCAGGAAATCTAAAAAAAAGAGATTGTCTTTATATCACCCCAATATGACTGTGGACACACTGTACTACACACAGTTCTGTCTAAACAGCTTAAAAAAGATGATTTTCATCATAGGTGCCCTTTAAAACAGATGAAAACAACAAAGATAAAAATGAGCCATGTTTTACGGTTTTCAGTTGAAGTTTAACAGTATTAAGGTAGAAGTATATACATTTAATAATCAAATGTAAAAAAAACTAAACCAAACACTGCATAGTCTTTATTGTGTTAAACTAATTTTACACAATCAACTTGAAATCTTACAGTCACAGGCCTAAAAACCATCCAAATAAAATACATTCATATTATTAGATTAGAACTAAACTTTGCAACGATTTCACAAATCACATGTTCGGAACTGTGTTTTAGGTTCAATAAGGTATATGCAGAAGGTCTTTTAACTTTCAGTAACAGTTAAAGCGCTTCTGGTAAACTTAACGCTGTTACAAAGTCGACTCGTTTAAGGTCTGTTTTCTTAAAAAAATAAATGATCTTCACTGCCTGATTTATATACGATATAAAGTGGGTCTCGAAATCCACAAGAAAAACTGCATTAAATTCCATTGTTCATATAGAATATGGCAATTTATTTTACCCCAGTATTTTCAATGGAATTTCTGCACTAGCCTGCTGCTACTGACGGCGTTAGCATTTACACAGTCTTTCATCCCGTTTTACGCTTGAACAACCAAATAAATGCTTAAGTCTATTTAACTGATTGTATTTTAATTACATTACAACATCGATGCTGTAAAAGAAACCTTATGAAATTTAGAATAGTCACATTAACCTTTCACCAGAAGCAGGGGCGGACTTAACCAATAAGTGGGCTCTGACCAATGCCAAGAAGCCTATGCTAATCATATAGCGCTTTTATACATTTTCTATCATATGTTGTAAAATCTGTCTATAACCATTAAGATATTAACGTTATTACGTCTTTTCAACCTTCTTTTTCAAACACCTGTCAGATGATTAGAGATTTTTAAGAGAGGGCCTGTTCAAATAAAATAAATTTTTCCAGTGAACAGTGATGGCTGCCGATTCACAAAAAGCAGTTATTCAATTCACATGAAAAATGTTGAAAGATTAGTTTAATTGATTGTGAATTTCTTTCTTGCACCAAACTTTCAATCTTAATGTAAAATTTAAATTTACATTAAGATAATACAGCAGTTCCAAGTTACAGAAATTGATACACAAATATTAAAATCTAACCACACGTATGGCTAATTAACTGTACATAGTTATTTTGAACTTGTTTTTATTTGTGAATTTATTTTATTTTCCCAGTACTGGCTGGAAGGGCATCCGCTATGTAAAAGATATGCTGGAATAGTTGGTGGTTCATTCCGCTGTGGTGACCCCTGATAAATAAGGGACTAAGCTGAAGTAAAATGAATGAATAAATTCATTGTATTTAATTTTACATTAAGAAGCTAAAATATATATATAATTCTATTATTTAAAATATATATTTTAAGAGTTCACACTTAGCTGATGATTGATTATAAAGCTTGTTTGGTATGCTGTCCCGGGAGAGAGCCCTGAGCTCATAAGATCCTCGAGCCCGGGGCTCCATCCCATTGCAGGGCGAGAGGGGAGTTTGAGCTCAGGTAGATCTCGAGAACTCCCCTGCCGAAGTAGCTAATGAACAGATAGTGATTGCTCTTAAGAGATAACTGTTTGCTAGGTGCATGTCTATGGTGCCGATTTGGATTAGTCAATTAACTTAAGTTGCAAGTTTTTGGGCGGTGGGAGGACACCGGGGGACCCGGGGAAAACCCATGTGAACACGGGGAGAACTTGTAAACTCCACACAGAAACATCGGCTGGCTTGGTAAGGACTAGAACCAGTGACGTTCTTGCTGTGAGGCAACAGTGCTAACCACTGGGCCACCGTGCCACCCATCTAAGAAAGGAGGAGGAGTAGGGGTGGAAGGGGGGATTCTTCAAAACGAAGATGGCTGTTATATGGAACTTAGAGTATTTATAGTGGCTTAGGAATCGTCTGATTGGTGAATCATGAATTGGGTAATGAATGACCAGCTGTGTTCAATCATAAGCATGTGCTCCTCTCGAAATTAGTTTATAAATAAACTCACTTAAAGGTTCCACTTATATATATATATATATATATATATATATATATATATATATATTTAAATATAATCTACAGAGAAAGAGAATGATTTGAGTTTCAATGCTAGGGCCCCATACCTGGAATTACTTAGGGCTCCCAAATCACTAAGTCTGCCCTGGACCGAAAGTTTATCGGTAGGGGAAAAACACTAGCTGTGCATATACCCTATTGCAGATATCGATGCTGAAACAATTGCTATGTCCGAAATCGGATACTTCCATACTATATAGTGCACTAAAAACAGTATGCGAGTTGACTAGTCTGAATTTATAGAATTCGAGAAACGGTATGAGAGAAGTACCCAGATAACCTACTACTTCAGGCGAGATTCTGAAGTGTGCATTGGATGAACGCTATGCTATCCCATGATTACCGCGAGAGAATTCATAAATGGGAGTGAAGCGACACAACTGACGTGGGTAGGTCACATGATCATGACAAAATGGCGGATGTAGTACATCTGAGTTCCATTCATACTACTCACATTCATACTGTATCGGACATACTTTTCTAACGGTCGAATAGTAAATTCAAATGCAGTATCTACTGAGCAGTAGGCGATTTCGGACTCAGCGAATATATTGTGCAGCCCTAGCAGGAACCCTGCATATAGTTCAGTGGTGTAGATGTTTGCAGTCAGCAGGGCTCTGTAAAGACGGACTGATTGCAATGCCTGCTGGGTAACAGCGCTGTTATTGCCTTCTGGTAAAGCGGTCTGCAGTCTCACCCCACGGCTCTGTGGGCCACCTGTGCTCTGCTCAGCGGCAGGTGCTTCCAGCATGCTTCAGCCCGCTCCCCCATCAAAGCCTCTTGAAGCAGTTGGAATTGATTAAAGTAATAAGGCGGGCAGCAAAGACCCTCAGATGATGACAAGTGGCAGGAAAAAGAAGCACCCCCCCCCCCCCCCTCTCTCCGGCCACTTTGAAGTTCCCCTTCCCCTCGCTGTCCCGCATGCGCTGCGGTTGAAGGTGTCATGGAGGTGAGAGGGCACGGGGCGAGGAATGTGTGCGCGGGGAGAGCGTCAGCCTGTTAAAATTACTGCGACCACACGTGCAGTTCGTCCAGTTTTAGTGCAAGCATAACAAAACAAATTGGACGCGCGGAACATGACACAGGAAGAGAGGGGTGTAATTTTGAGGGTAAATAAACAAGACGTTGGAGTCGCTCAAGGGGGGCTCCCAGTCTTTCATCAGGGCGGACGGAGAAAACGTTTGGCTCTGATCATTGAGCGAGTCCAGCCTGCGCCGCCAGAGAGTTTCCAGTAGGGATGTTGAGATGTTTGCTTGTGTGGATTTGTTATTGGGTAAGCAAAGGACAAGTTGAGATCAACACAGTGGATTTGGGTTGATCCTGTAGTTACGAGTAACAGCAGCAAAACATGTTGGCGTTTGGATGCAACTTTGCTTGTTTAAAGTTGACCTATTGTGCAAAAGTCACTTTTATAAGGGGTTTATTCACAATTGTTTGACAATAGTCTGTGATATAACCAGCCTCTAATGGTGAACATTTATTAATTAAAAGTTTTAAAATCACACTTCATAAAAACTGCAGATACATTTTCTCCCTTTGTACGTGCCATCAGAGGGAGAAAGCCCCATCCATTAGTGACCATCTCTCCTTCTTTAGCATAGGATGTTAGTCTTGTTTTTGAATCTGCCACTATGCTGACACACAGGCATTTGTAGCTCCGCCCTCTTTTAAAAGAGCACAATCTCATTTGAATTTAAAGCGACAGTCACCAAAACAGCACAATTTGGATCAAAGACTAAAAAGGGGCAGTTTCAAAAAGTTATAAAACATTAATTGTGGGGTATTTTGAGCTGAAACTTCACATACACACCTTAAGGACATCATAGACTTATTTACATCCTGTAAAAAGGGGCATAACAGCTCCGCTTTAAATCAGGGTTCTGATGCACATGGGCAGTCTAAACTATTATAGGGAACGTTCACATACAAAAAAATTTAATTGTCATCATTTACTCGTCTTTCACTCATTTACAGTTGCAATCAGAATTATTAAACCCCCTGAATTATTAGCCCCCGTTAATTTTTTTCCCCAATTTCTGTTTAACGGAGAGAAGATTTTTTCAACACATTTCTAAACATAATAATTTTAATAACTCATTTGTAATAACTGATTTATTTAATAAATTTAACATAATATTTGACTAGATCTTTTTCAAGACACTTCTATACAGCTTAAAGTGACATTTAAAGGCTTAACTAGGTTAATTAGGTTAACTAGGCAGGATAGGGTAACTAGGCAAGTTATTGTATAACGATGGTTTGTTCTGTAGACTATCGAAAAAATATATAGCTTAAAGGGGCTAATATTTTTTACCTTAAAATGTTTTTAAAAAAATTAAGAACTGCTTTTATTCTAGCCGAAATAAAACAAATAAGACTTTCTCCAGAAGAAACAATATTATCAGACATACTGTGAAAATTTCCTTGCTCTGTTAAACATCATTTGGAAAATATTTAAAAAAGAAAACAAAATTCAAAGGGGGTTTAATTATTCTGATTGCAACTGTAAATCTGTCTCTTCTATTGAACACAAAGGTAGATGAAGAATGCTGGTAAAAACAGCCATTGACTTCCAATGTATTGTATGTTTCCACTATGTAAACCAACTTGAGTGTGATTCTATTGGTAGAACCAACTTGAGTGTGAGTAAATAGTGAGAATATTGTCATTTTAGGAAAACAAATCTTTAATACTTCATAGGCTAGAAAGATTTTATTAATGCCTGTAAGTCAAGATTTTATTCACGAGTGTAAAAGCTATTGCATATCTTTAAGTAGAAATTCTGAATTGAATACATATTATTGTGTTTTCATCTCTGTTCACTTCAGATTTGATGTTGTTTTGTACTAAAAGTTTCTGTTGGAACTGTTTTATGTAACATTTCGTTTTTGTGTTCTTTTACTTCAATTATTTTACTTGAGTACTTTTTCAGTGCTGTATCCATACTTTTACTTAACTATATTCCTTCAACCTAAAGTAAATACTTTATTTGTTCTTATCTACAGTGAATGGCTAAGTAGAATAATCAGTCCTGTGATTCCTGTCCAATGATGCCGTGACCGAAAGATAACTAAATGCACTACAGAATGTTACGTATTCAAACATTCACAAATTGCTTGGTGTGTGGCACCACCTGCTGGACACTCGTAGCTTGTTAGCGAGGTTAAAGTGCATAACCTAAGTGTTAGCATATTGGCACAGATACACTTTTGCCCTTAGGTTACACAGATTTGACTCAGCATGTATATGTTTCAGCTTGCTTTCTTACATCTTGTTATAGGTGCATTTATTAATCTAATGTGTTCTCACATTAAGTCAATCTCTCTTTAAACTCATAGTCGATAAAGGCCGATAATTTACCTGCCAACATTTGTTGTCATTTGACACCCCCCCCCCCCCTTCTTTCATCACATTACATATTAAATAACCATCCTGCATCTACCATCTGCGGAAAAATCAACAGTGCAACTGACTTGTAACGTATGTTGCCAGATTGAGGTAAAAAAAAATGCTTCGAGATTTGAATATTTTGTCAATTTTGTGAAGTGATGAGCTTCATACAAGATCTGGCAACTTGACAAACATGGACAAAAAAAAGATTTTTCGAACTAGATTGGACCATACAAAATACGGGAGTTTCCAGAGAGAAATAACAAAACAGGAGAGTGGTGGGAGATGGGTACGAAAGATTCCCAGAAGTGTTGACAGGTATGACTTGGATACCCCCTTAAAAGAAAATGTCAGTGTTGTCAGTTACATTTTTAATTAATCTGAAAGGTATTGACCTTATTCTGCGATGCGGAAGTGCGCTCGTTTTTGTGATTGTTTTAGAACTTCCGATTCAGTTGCCTATGGGAGAAATGACTAGGAATAATAAACGGCATAAAACAATAAAGCTACTTGCTCTACAAACAAACGTGTTCATGACTATACATAACAAGTAGAATAATATAGTAAGAAAATGCCAGTTTACAACATCAAGCAGCATAACGAGCTCTTTTTAACATCTAAAAATCAATGGAAGTGAATGAGACCGGAAGTCTCGAGCCAAAAAGATTTCAATAGCTGTGCCCGCTCGGACATCAAGAATAAGGTCAATAAGGTGGAATAATTTTTACAGCATAGTACTTACTGCTCTTGAGTACTTTTAAAAGGGTTACATTTTACTCATACTTTGAGTAGTATTTAAATACTTTTCCTCTACTCGCACTACATCGCACTACATATACTCTTTCCACAACTGATCAAATGTATTTTAGACCACATTTATTATTTTAGACTATATTATTTTCTTTATTCTCTATTTCCACCTGGGGATACTCATTCCGAGGTCCCTAGAGACTATGCAGCACCATTGATGCGATCCAAGACCTGTGAAGAGATGATGCCAGGTATCCATAATCCTGGACCAGGCCGTATCCTGAGCTGATGCTGTGATGGTCATGGAGGAATGGAGTGCATGAGACGAGTCAACGAATCAACAAACGAGTCCCCACATTGATCCTGTGGGCCAGCCTCCCGCCGGTGCCCTACTCACAACTGCAGCTTCTCCACGATGGACGTCCAGCTTCTCCAGCCGCCGACGCCTAGACTGCAGATCCACACAGGGAGTTTGGCCAGAAGAATAATGGTCATGCCCAACAGAGCCTGGTTCCTCTCAAGGTTTTTTTTTTCCCTTCACTTCGTCAATTGGTGAAGTTTTTTTTCCTCGCCACTGGCTTGCTTGGATCGGGACTTGTGGAGCTGTGCTTCGGTGGATTTGCTCTACAGTATTTGAACTTTCAGCAGTGAAATTTAAACCACACTGAACTAAACTAAACTGAACTTCAACTCTGAAATCTGGACTTTACTAGAACTATGTTAAGCTGCTTTGACACAATCTACATTGTTAAAAGCGCTAAAATAAACAAACATGAATTTACTCCTGCAATCATCATCCACGTTATAGGATTGACAACAAATTTTAATACCAGTGTAAGAGCACGTCAGCCTTCCTAATTGCCTGTATTGTATCTTCTAGAATCATTCTAGTGATGCTTTTGCTTCAATTTGAGAATCTTCTTCAGATGTGTGTCAGAGAAAGCAGCTTTTGCCTCAGAAGAAAACAAATCCTTAAAGTTGGAAATCATTAAAAGAGTCAATCAGTACATACTTAAACGGCTTATTCACTGTTTTTGAAGAACTAATCAATTTAATCGCAAAAAACATCTTTGTTTAATTATCTTGGGTGGTTCTTGTCCTTCAAGAAAAGCTTTGTTTGTTTGTATGAGTCATTGGGAGTCGTTTCAAACAAGCGATTACTCTGAAGGTCTTAGTGTTCATTATGTAGAATTAAAAACAAATTTCTCATTCCGTTGCAAGATTTTGCTCACCGCCACTCTTATTTTTCTCGCCAATAAAATTAATTAATGTTTATTAATTCGATTGGATTTATCACTTTGCACATCTTCATGTACAGTTGAAGTCAGAATTATTAGCCCTCCTCAATTATTAGCCCCCCTGTTTAGTTTTTTCCCCTAATTTCAATTTAACGGAAAGATTTTTTTTTCAACACATTTATAAACATAATAGCTTTAATAACTAATTTCTAATAACTGATTGCTTTTATCTTTGTCATGATGACAGTACATAATATTTTAGTAGATATTTTTCAAGATGCTAGTATTCAGCTTAAAGTGACATTTAAAGGCTAAACTGGGTTAATTAGGCAAGTTAAGATAATTAGGCAAGTCATTGTATAATGATGGTTTTTTTCTGTAGGCAGTCGAAAAATAATATTGCCCAAGGGGGCTAATAATATTGACCTTAAAATGGTTTATAAAAAATTAAAAACTGCTTCTATTCTAGCCTGGTTAGGGTAAAATTGGACCAGTGAAACCGGTTACTCACTGAAGTTAAGCAGGGCTCAGCCTGGGGTGCGTTTCTGAAATCCATCGTTAGCCAACTAAGGTCGCAAGTTGCATCGTTACAAACATAGTTCGTTGATTTGGCGTTTCCCAAATCCATCGTTCCAACAAACATTCACAAACTGCATCGCAAACTTGTACGTTTGCATCTACACCTCTAGAGCTGTTAGAAGCATAGTTCCTGGTTGTGTCCTATTCCCGGTTATCCCCCCTAATATGCCCTATTCATTTAGAACATTCTAACATTTAAACTTGGAATGATTAAAGAAAAAAACATCAAAGTCATCTCTCTTAGGTGTAATTTGCTTTCAAAGTATTTTTTGTACAGTTCAGGTTTAGCGACCTTCATGTTGACAATTGCCCTCCCTTGTGCAC
Organism: Danio jaintianensis; assembly: GCA_903798115.1. Lineage (NCBI taxonomy): Eukaryota > Metazoa > Chordata > Actinopteri > Cypriniformes > Danionidae > Danio > Danio jaintianensis. The sequence continues at coordinate 4,028,451 of CAIGQV010016663.1, read as the reverse complement.
TTTGAAAACATTTATGCCACAGCCGTGGCTCATGACGAAAGCTATAGGTAACCTATTATTTAAAAGTGGAATTTACGTTACGTCTCCAAAGCTCGTGAAAACAAAAATATATAGCATGGTTTTAATTTATAGTAGGTTATTTAGTAAGAAATGTCAAACTGTAAAAGTAGACTTTTCAAATTTTTTTTTATAAAAAATAAATAAACAATATCCTACTTAATAATAATAATAATAGTTATTATTATTATTATTATTGTTATTATTATTATTTAGTAGGATTTTTTTTCTTTTCTTAATAAATAGCCTACTGTAAATTAGGCCTACAACCATTAACAATTTATATGATTTGTGAGATTAAAATACGTGTTAGCTTAGTGATTTTATGTGGAATATTATCAATGATATTTGTAAAGGAAACATATATAGGTCCTATATGTGTCGTTTATATGTATTTCAATTAATATGGAAAACAAATGATTGTTTTTACTAAAAATAATATTGGATATTTTTAAGTGCGTGTGCTTGTGCGTGTAAAACAATATAATTTGCACAAAAAATTATGGGAGTTTTCTCTAAAGATGTAGTTATTCCACCCCGTTTAGACCGTCATTATGAACATTTTACATTATAACTAACATGTTTCAAACGACGGATCTGCGACAGAGCAACTATGGTTTTGGGAAACACTCGTCACTACATCGTTCTTTTCCCAAACGATGCATCGTACTATGATAGTTCTGCCACGAGTTATGTCGTTGTTTGAGAAACGCATCCCTGGTCAGTACCTGGATGGGAGACCACATGGAAAAACTAGGTTGCTGTTGGTGTTAGTGAGGCCAGCAGAGGGCGCTCAACCTGTGGTCTGTGTGAGTCTTAATGCCCCAGTATAGTGAAGGGGACACTATACTGTCAATGCGCGCCGTCTTTCGGATGAGACGTTAAACCGAGGTCCTGACTCTCTGTGGTCATTAAAAATCCCATGGCACTTCTCATAAAGAGTAGGGGTGTAACCCTGGTGTCCTGGACAAATTCCCTCCGTCTGCCTTTACCCATCGGCCTTCCAATCATCCCCATCCACCAAATTGGCTCTATCGTTGTCTCTCCACTCCACCTATAGCTGGTGTGTGGTGAGTGCACTGGCTCCGTTGTCCTGTGGCTGCTGTTGCATGATCCAAGTGGCCATACACGATAAATGCGCTATATAAATACACATTACTTACTTACTAGCCAAAATAAAACAAATAAGACTTCCTCCAGAATTAAAAATATTATAGGAAATACTGTGAAAAATCCCTTGCTCTGTTAAACATCATTTGGGAAATATTTGAAAAAGAAAAATCACAGGAGCGCTAATAATTTTGACTTTAACTGTACGTAATTTGCGAGAACGTACATTTGAGTTCTGCATTTGTGCATATATAATCATTGTAACTCCTTAGTGGAACAAATGACTTCTGAAGGCAGCATTATTAAACATTTGAAAGTAGTTAAGACAAGAATGGAGGGGTGGGTTGAAAAAGAGTAATGACCGAGGGCTTTTCTTGATCCGACATTAAAGACTGGGAGTGTCAACAGCCCTTCCAGACACTTTAGTGAAGCTCTGGAGCGCTAAGCACTTTCCCTGCGAGACTCAGACTGATCCGTCTCCAATTCGGCAGTACGGCTTGGATGGCTCCGTACACATAAGTCAGCAGGGCCTGTGGTTTGTAAGGCAGTCAATTACACATGATGCTATGGAGGCAGAAGTTACTGTGGCATGGCATTTCGACTAGTTAGGAGATCAATCTTCTAGTGGCTCGATGGGATTTCTCCTGCAGAATTCTCTTTGATATGTTAGTAAATCACATTGAAAGACACAACACAGACCTTGATCAGTCTGTCACTTCTAGCAAAAAAATTAAATCTGGCTGATCCAGGTTCAGTACAAGCTCTGTTGACATCATTTGAATGATGCTACTGTAATTATTAAGAAAAACAATGTCAAGTCCTTTCGTTTCTCAAATGTAACATTTAATTTACAGCATTGTGGTTCAATTGGAAAATCTGGCTTTGTTTAAATATTATCATAAATCGAGCAAAACATAATTTAGCTTTTGAGATGGTCCATTTACACTGTTAACAATTTCTTGTAGAATCTACAGTAACTTACTGGCAGCAGTTCGCCAGTAATTTACTGTAAATCAGTTACAGCAAAAATATTGTATTTACATTTACAGCACCATTTATCTTGCTGTATATGTCTAATACTGATGCAAAATATACAACCCCAAATCAAAAAAAAGTTGGGACAGTATGGAAAATGCAAATAAAAAAAGAAAGCAGTGGTTTCCCAATTTACTTTGACTTGTATTTCATTGCAGACAATATGAACACAAAATATTTCTTGTTTTGTCTGCTCGACTTCATTTCATTTGTGAATATACATCCTTTTCTGTCATTCAGACCTGCAGCAGATTCCAAAAAAGTTGGGACAGGAGCAATGTAGGGCTAGTAATTAAGTAAATTGGTTAAATAATGATGTGATGTGAAACAGGTGATGTCAACAGGTGATTGTAATTATGATTTGGTACAAAAGCAGCATCCAAGAAAGGTCTAGTCCTTTAGGAGCAAAGATGGGATGAGGATTGCCAGTTTGCCAACAAACATTTGAGAAAATTATTGACATGTTTAAAAACAATGTTCCTCAAATAAAGATAGGAAGACATTTGGATATTTCACCTTCAACAGTGCATAACATAATTAAAAGATTCAAGGAATCTGGAGGAACTTCAGTGCGTAAAGGACAAGGGCGCAAACCTAAGCTGTACTACCATGATCTCTGATCCCTCAGGCGACACTGCATGAAGAATCATCATTCATTTATAAGCGATATCACCACATGGGCTCAGGACTACTTTGGCAAACTATACTGTGCCAAAAGGAAGCCCTATGTTAACAGTGTCCGGAAGTGCCCCGACTTCTCTGGGCTCAGAGGCATCTGGGATGGACCATCACACAGTGGAAACGTGTATTGTGGTCAGATGAATCAGTATTTCAGATATTGTTTTGGGAGAAATGGACACCGTGTGCTCCAGACCAAAGAAGAAAAGGATCATCCAGACTGTTACCAGCAACAAGTCCAAAATGACACCTGAAACACTTAATCATTTAGTGTCTTCAGTCGCTAAACGTCTTTGTCAAGTGAATGGCACTATTACTATAACTATAAGTTGTAAATGCTTTACTGTTCCAACTTTTTTTGAAATGTGTTGCAAGAACCAGAATTGGAATACGAGTTTAATTTGGAAAAAAAAAATCAATAAAAATCATGAGGGACACATTACAAGTCAAAGTAAATTTAGAAATCACTACTTTCTTTTTTATTTGCGTTTTCCACACTGTCACAACTTTTTCTGATTTAGGGTTGTACTTTCAATTGCATTCTAATTGGACAGTATTTGTATGCCTCTTGATTTAAAAGAAGACATGCTAAGGAAAGAAACAAGAAAACAATACGAGACATTTTGAAAAATGATATGAGCATAAGCATGGTACTTTAAGGGCGTACTCACACTATGCTATCCGAACAGTGCCCAGGCGCATTTCCCGGTTCGTTTGAAAAATTTGAGTGCTCCGAATCGGGCTCAGGTGTGGTTCAGTTGGCCGGCCCTGGCCCGGTTGGAAGAGGTGTGCCAGAGCGCGGTTCGGTTGGGCTTTGGCATGGTACGCTTGTAGTGTGAGTGCAAAGCGTGCCTGAGCCCGAAACTGAAGACGCGACGTCACTTTTAAGGGACTGTTTCATATGGATTTATTAATCATTCTTACTTTTCAATGACAGTGAACTGTCATGGTTTATTACAGACGCAAACCCCTCGCTACATGTCAGCAAACCTCCTAATACCTGCAGCACGAAGGCTTTTATGATCATTTATGAGTGTCAAAAGTTGTGGATCTGTTCAGCAAAATATTTGACTGTGTGTCACTGCATCCCACACGACAAACATAATACAAAACGATATAACTAAAGAAAACTCCACTGTGCTGAGCGAGAGCGCTTCTCTCTGTTAAACTGAACAGCGCATCATCGATGACGTAAGCGTCCTCCGGCTCGGATGCAATGTGAGTGCAGGCCGTCGGGGGAGAGGGGAGGGGGACAACCGCGCTTCGGCACGATTCAAGGCAACCGTGCCTAGTGAGAGTACACCCTAACTCTCTGTAAAGAGCTGTGCATGCGGTGTGATGTCATACTGTAACAGAAGTCACTGTAAGACTGATGTCACTGAAGTCTTTATTTCCTTTCTGTTCCCAGCCCTCATTATTATGAGTCATGAAATATATCACACTCTGAGCCAACAATTGCTGTCTTTATTGGCAGCTCATGTGTTCAACATAATTTAAAAGAGAATGTAAAATAAATCAGCCATTTTAAGTGCTTCATAAAACTAGCAGTGTGTACATAAAACAAGACAGACTTTGCTGTCAAATTTCCAGAGGTTGTAAAATTAGCTAGTTGAAGCCCATATTCATACAGAGTCTAACACATTAGGGCTTTTCACAGGTTCAGTTTGTAACTCTTAGTCATTCTAAACCCGGGTAAGCACAGTCATGTGTTATCTTGATTTGTTTTGCTTTTTTACTGCTCATAAATTACTATTATATTTTCATAGTCAAGAATTAATCCTGTGTGTTTATCCGCTGAGGTTTGAGGATTCCTTAACCTTGGATTATTGTCCTTATTTGTCATTGATCCCTTTTCAAATTTGAATTTCAGATTTGACTATAAGCTGATCAGCTAATGTTTACGTTTGTAACATTCATATTGTTTGCAAATTAAACCCCCCTCATGTGGAATTTTATAATTCAGAATTTTCGTCTAATTACAGAGTCTGCAAAGGTCACATTTTTGACATTAGCTGTGTCCCAAATGGCACACTATACACTATGCACTATGTACTTACACACTTAATAGCATAGTATATGAATCAGAATCATGAATGTAGTGTCGTCCCAAATGAAACACTAATGGGTTTTTTTCTAAGCGAAATTTCAAACCGTTTCCCTGATGTCGTTTGACGGTTGCCAAATTAATGAAATAAATGGCCAAACTACCAAATAATACCTGTCATGAGTATAACCGCATTCACCATCGGGAGGCGCTATAATCACTCTCGTAGGATAATTTTGCTTTCACAATTTAAAATAAATAATGTAATCCAACATAAGCGCCCGAAAGCTCCACCCCTTCCGCTACGTAAGCAAAGCTGCTGTCGTTGAGTGAGTGAAGCGTCTAACATCCCACACTTCATTTTAAAGGTTGAATAAAGCCATCACCTGGGTAATTAAAGTGCACGTTTTCAGTGTGAACGCACTACTTACACTATATATACTACAAAATGGCGTAGAATAGTGCATAAGTATGCGATTTGGGACGCACCTTGTGTCTGCATGTATTGAGGCTACTTCAAGACTGAAATGAAAGTTTTTTCCTCCAAGGCAACACGGGGTGCCAAAATATAATTGGGTAAACTGACAGTGGGCAGAGTTACACAGACCAAAACAAAGACAGACATTCTGACACAGAACGCACATTTTAACAACTGAATTAGCATTGTTTTTCAGATAAACAAGTATGTTCACTGGGCATGATTCTTACCGGTCAAAGCTCGGATCAAGTTAAAATCATTAATGCTTGCTTACAGGACAGCCACTGGCACTGCACCCTCTTACCTCAACCTGCTCCTGAAGATCTACATCCCCTCCAGGAGCCTCCGGTCGGGGACTGAGCCCCGCCTTGTGGTGCCATTGAAGAGAGGCTATAGGTCACTTTCCAAAACCTTTTCATTCAATGTTCCACGCAGGTGGAATGATCTTCCTATTCCGACATGGACTGCGGATTCACTGGTATCCTTCAAATGACAACTAAAAACTGATCTCTTCCGAGAGCACCTGAACCCCGGTGAATAATCCAAAACCACCCGTAGAAGCACTTTCTCGCTCTCTCTCCCTCTCTCTCTAAAAAAAAAAACTCCTATACTTGCACTAAATTCTCTGACTACAAACAAGTTACTTTGTATAATTAGCAATTCTTGTGTGTATTGCCTCTTCTTGTTGAATCGCTGTATGCCTCCTCAATTGTAAGTCGCTTGGACAAAAGTGTCTGCTAAATGACTAAATGCAAATAACTATCAACATTTTATAGTATTATTATGCTTTAAAAGAGTCACAAACTTAAACTCCTAAAAAAGAACCATGGTTCCCACTGTTCATGGTATTTCTGGAATATCATGGAATTTGAAAAAAGTGTATTCCAGACATTTAAAGTCAGGGAATTTTATTTTTCTCCAAGTCATGGAATATCCAGCCCGATCTTGCGTGAAAATGTAAAAGTGGCTAATTTGTTTATTTTTAACAATTTAGTTTGTATGAAAATGTAAATTTTTGCGTGCCCCTAAACCCCACCCCTAACACTATCCCTCATTGGGGAATGAGCAAATCATACTAAAATGTACGAATGGATCCTACAAACTAATGCTAATTAGCCGATAAGTTACAAATTTCTGTGAGATTGCTTTAATTAATTTTTAGCCATATAAAACAGCTTGTTATACTGCTTGATGTTGCGAAATGGAATTTTCTTCAATTATTATTTTAATTTTAATTTATTGTCATTGTAAAATAAGGTGAGTGGGTAATGGGAATTCTGCTTTTTTTAGTCTATGAAAGTCAGGGAATTTAACATTTGGCTTTGAGCAGGAACCCTGAAGGGACTATTTGAACTAGACTCCTCTTCACTCTAATTGACACATCTTTTCATTCAAATGGAAAAGCTGCAAGCTTGTCATTATAGTCTTTTTTTTTTTGGCTATCAGTTTCTAAACATGAATCCAGAACATCAAACACAGCACTTTTGTCAAATGGTTCCACGTACAACCATATAAGGTTCTTGAAATGTTACTCCGATCTCATGTTTTGTTATGAATGGCAATTAACCACTATGGCAAGAACCGTTTAAGTCACTTTTGTGCTTTTCAGAGGTCAAAAAGTCTCACCTGGGAGCCCTGGAATATGTTCTTATAGTGGGCCTTGTGAACAAAAAGGAACCAAATTATCTTTATCACATTATCTATTTCTTTGCCCAAGTAGATTTTTAAAGAAGTATGCAGGAACTTAAAGGGTTCTTTATATGGCAGCTAAAGAACTGCTGAAGAATCCATACTTTGTGTGTGCAAGATGGTCAAAAGAGAGATAAATCATTTAAGAAGTCTGTAAAAGAAAAAAAATTATGAATGGCATAGTTTTTTTTAATGACGATTTGGAAAGACCTACATAAAGTTTCATGGTAACGCCCTAAAAGAGAAGCCCGCTGTTGCCTTTGTGACCTGAGCAAGGGCACAATCAGCCCGGCCTCTGAGGGGCCTTCCTCCAAAGACTGGCTTTGCTTCAATGGGGAGCCTCAGGCTTTATGTTTGTGCTGATAAGAACATACCTGGCAGCTTCAAACAGTAGGGCACTTTGCTGGGATCACTGCTAAGTGCTTTTGGCGCTTGGCTGTTTGTCTGGGGCTGAGGTCGGACCTCTGCTGTGCTCTACCTATTGGCTGGTGTTCCTAAAGCCACGGGGGGCGGAAAAGACCCTTCCGGAACAAGCGAGGTGGATGATGGGGTCAGCGACCTTGGCTTGCAGCTGAACAGGGGAAGAAGTGCACAAGAGATGAGCAATTAGGCTGCAGACCGGGCTATTTCGGGAGCCACTCTGCCCTTTGCTTTGCAAGTAACCACCGTGCAAATCCCACTAGATGCCAGAGGCACATGTAGTAACAACAAGGTAATCCACTTACGTAACTCCAGCCAGTTAGTGCCTGTCCTTCAATTAGTTTTGGGAAGGCCTCTAAAAATAAAAAGTTCCAGTGACGTCAGAAGGTTAGGGGTGACTGGGGCGACGGGTGACCCAAATTAGAAGTGACTTGACTGGAGGTTACCGGAGCACTCTATTTTTAGGTCCTTCAAAGGTTGAAAACACCACCGCAGAGGCCCTGTACGTACTTGTCCAAAGCTTAACAGACCTAGTGCATCATAATGTCATGTGCCTCCAGATCATGAGAGGGCCGCGAATGGTGATATTTGGAGAAGAGGAACTAATGACTGAAATCTCTTTAGGAGCCTGCAGGGCACTTGTGGTGAACACAGTATGCCGTCACACTGTAGTTAAACCTCATCCGTTAGAGCAAAGGTTAGCACAGCACTGAGTGAGTGTCGGAGTAAAGAATGTAGATTTACAGGAAAGTTATGCTAAATGAGGAATTCTGGAGAACTTGTCTCCTCAAATTGTTGTGACTTTCTTTGCTGGAATGCAACAGGTGTCGACACTGGTACCTATTCAATCCCATCTGATTCCATTTTTTTTTATACATATACATATATAGTTTTGAGTTCAATTAATGTATTTACATAATATTTTTAAATTATTGAATCTGTTTTAAACTGTCCACACTTTTTTATGAATCGTGATGAGATTGCAATTGTTGCCTCTAATTTAAAATCTCTTTGGATAGTTCCAATAGTTTGGATAGTGATAGAGCGGATAAAACATTTGTCACATTCTCATTTAATTGTATTTTATTTCTTCTGATTTCTAAGATTCTAAATGATCAAATATGGAATCGGTGAATCAGTGTCTTAATAGATGAATGTATTGAGTTGTTTTAAATGAGAGTAATTTTTTTGTTTGTTTTTTTTATAGTCTAATTATTGTTTTGTATTTCTCTTTCTTATGAACCTTTTATAGGGGTAGTCAGGTAAAATTACAATCAGTATTTTGTAAATACTGAAAACTAAAATGTCGCCAATGTTATCGAAACTGGCGATGAGGCTTTAAAATAAAGAGTCTTATAAAAGGATTTAATAGTTATTTAATTAGTTTATATATCTGAATGTGGAATGATGACATAAAATAATTCATATTTTGAAAGTCTTTAAAATACTGGGCCATGTACGTATGTTAATGTTAGTGACTAACATTTTGTCTCATTGTGGTTAGTTAGTTCACCTGTTGTGTAATTTAAATTGTTCCATGTATAAAGATTTGTATTACACAAGCATGATAATTCCTCAAAAGAATCTGAATGTTGAGTTTGCATGAAAAACATAAGTGCTGAAAAGCAAGACTTCTTTTTTTTTTTCGTTTATGGCATGAGACCAAGAAGAGTGCTATTCAAACCACTCTTACGTCTCTGTGGCAGGAAATCTAATAAAACAAAGAGTGAGCGGCACTGGTGATTTAGCAACCTGTCTTGACATCAGAGGTGAAATAATGCAGAGCTGTTGGAAATAGACTGGTTTGAGGGAGTAGAAGGGTAAAGCTGTTATTCTCATGGCACATTCAGCAGGTCCACAGACTGGTCCAACACATGACCATCCTTGAGGAGATTTACCAGCTAGCGGTCGAAATGTGCCAACCACAAACAGGCGCATTTGTGTATCTGTAGGCAGGACTGCTCTACACGCTGGAAGTTAACTTGTTATTAACGGGTAAATTTAATAAAAAAAAATCTATGTCCTGTTAAATTTAGGAAAAACAAGAGGCGGTTTGGGTTTTTAGCCTGGTAAGTTTCCGTTTAGTTTGAGCAAACTATGAGTTTTCAGTCTCAAGAAGGTGGGTTGGTTTTGATTAGGCTTCATCACCATGCTAATTTATGCTACACCGCTAACCTGCTCTATTGCTGCATCAACAATGTTTATTTCGCCCATGTATATGTGTTTAAATTCATTATATTTATGTTAATGTTTCTTAATCTTCAACAGAGAAGTGAATTTCGCTCACTCTTTTGCGAGAACTCAATTAAATTGACTCTGTCATGTGATTGGCTGTTTGCTGCATGTGCCACTTTAAACACACATATAGTATTTATTTGATGGTCTGTTGAAATTGTTGTTTTGAGCATAGTTCAAAGTAAATGCACTTTCCTCAAATATTAATAACCTTTGTAACCTTTTGCTCAATTGGTACTAATGGGCCCAAAATGTGCCAAGAAAATATCTCCCACGCCATTACACCACCACCACCAGCCTGAACCGTTGATACAAGGCAGGATGGATCCATGCTTTCATGTTGTTGACACCAAATTCTTACCCTACCATCCGAATGTCGCAGCAGGAATCGAGACTCATCAGACCAGGCAACGTGTTTCCAATCTTCTATTGTCCAATTTTGGTGAGCCTGTGCGAATTGTAGCCTCAGATTTCTGTTCTTAGCTGACAGGAGTGGCACCCGGTGGGGTCTTCTGCTGCTGTAGCCCATCCGCCTCAAGGTTGGACGTGTTGTGCGTTCAGAGATGCTCTTCTGCAGACCTCGGTTGTAACAAGTGGTTATTTGAGTTACTGTTGCCTTTCTATCAGCTCGAACCAGTCTGGCCATTCTCCTCTGACCTCTGTCATCAACAAGGCATTTGTGCCCACAGAACTGCCACTCAATGAATATTTTCTCTTTTTCGGACCATTCTCTGTAAACCCTAGAGATGGTTGTGCATTAAAATTCCAGTAGATAAGCAGTTTCTGAAATACTCAGACCAGCCCGTCTGGCACCAACAACCATGCCACGTTCAAAGTCGCTTAAATCACCTTTCTTCCCCATTCTGATGCTTGGTTTGAACTGCAGCAGATCGTCTTGACCATGTCTACATGCCTTGATGCATTGAGTTGCTGCCATGTGATTGGCTGATTAGAAATTTGCGTTAACAGTTGGACAGGTGTACCTAATAAAGTGGCCGGTAAGTGTACGCACATACACAATCTCTCTCTTTCTGTCTTAACTAATAAAAATTTTGTCAAATATTGCGCTGCCTAGAGGAATACTAGTTGTAACTTGCCTACATTAGTCCACATTTTAAGTGGATCAAAGAAGTTTTTCTCAAAATTATCCTAAGACAAAAATAGTTTTAGGACAACTTTGATGAAGGTTTTGATCCACTTCAAATGTTAACTACTGTATATCTTGGCAAATGACCACAGAATAAGCAGGATAATCAACAGGTTGCTGTGCGTCAAAGGTTTTAATGCATTCCTCTTTATGGCAGGTGGTTCTTTGCCTTTTTTGCCAGCAGCAGTAAAGTCTAAAATATAAAATGTGAGAAAGTACGTTTTGGTATTTCATTGACTGGACTATCCAAGAGTAATCACTATGGTTATTAAATTGGTTTGATTTCTCAGGAATATCTGTATCATGATAGTTACAGTATGTACACTGTGATAAAAGATGTTGGTCATGCTTACTGCTCATTTTATTTTTAGCACAGGCACAATGATGGCATAATTTATAGATGTATACTATATTAATGTGATTCATTTCATGTATGTGTACATTTAGCCAGATGTGACGAGCCTTAGTGAATGGAAATGGTTAAATGCGTCTCTAACCTCTGTGTACAGGCCCCGTCCTCCCTCATTCTCGGCGTCCTCCTTGATCTGACTCTTCTACTCCTTCCCAGACATGAAAAGTAAACCCACTCCAAAAACAGCACCAGTGCAGATCCAATCTCAATGAGCTGTAATTTAAAAAAACGACCCGCTGGAAAAACAGCAATAAATTTGTAAAGCCTTCAAAGGAGCCGCCTGCGCGTTCACCTTTTCGTACATAAAAAAAAAAGACTTCAGCTATTGGCTATGAAAAACATCTCACAACATGCTGGGACAGAGAGCAGGACAGAGATTGGCATAATTGGGGGAGGTATGGTGTCTGGGGAGCTGTCAAGCACACAGCCAGATGTTAGTCAGGCACGCATCCATGAATGGCGCTGGGAAATTGAGAGGTACCCAACAGCTATCTCTGCCTGTCAGCATTAGGGAAGCTAAACTGAAGCTGTGGTATGTTCCAAACCTCACTTCATTTTTAGAAGTAGTTGGGTTTAAAGCCCAAAATGTACTTCAGCGTTGATGCAAACCCTTAAAAAGTCTGCACTTGTAAATGGAATTTGCTGTGGTCTAAGGCAAATCTATGCCAAAGAACTAGTGCAGAGGAAAGCCAACTGTGGTGTTGTCTCGCATTGCCTGTGTGAGGGAAAATATTTTTGCTAGAAGACACCGGACAGACTACAGCCGGCGAACCAACTTTCCCATACTATCAGGTGGCAAAACTATTGTTTACAACAGTCAACGTATTTGTTTACCAACGTGTTTGTCTATTTTGAAAGACAGAAATGAAGCAGGAAAAACGGAATAAAAATTGTGGATGCTTAAAGTCCCCGTGAAATCAAAATTAAAGTTTGTATCAATATGTTAGTCTTAAGGTTATCTATAAGCTAGAGTGCTCAAAAACATTCGCATTTAGAAGATACAAGCTTTCAAAGCTTTAGGTTAGTCAATTTCCTTCAAAATGGGTCAGCAAGTTTTTTTCACACTTCAGTTTCTTATCAAATATTCTGACCAATCAAACACTTTGTAATATTTGACAAATCCTGCTCTCTTTAAAATGCTTTTGCTGCTGCAGAAATCAGTTATTTTAATTCACGTCATAAGTGCATTCAAACTGAGGCTCTGCCTAAACACTTGTAAATATATAAAAGTAATAAACAAAACTGTGTTTATCGTAACCAAAAACTAAAGGGACTTTGTCTAAACGCCTTGTTACAGCAAACCCTGAGGGGGAAGTACATTGGCAATGCGCATACACATTCAATATACAGGGAGCTTGAAGATTCAGAATTGAATCTGTTACATGCACTTACAGCTTTAATATGGTGAATAGCACTATATAGAGGATAAATGATTCAGATATTTTAAATTTCCTTTGGGTTTGTCTGAAATCTGGTTTCCCTGTGAATGTCACGTGAACCATTGAAGCCCTCAGAGACGGTCTGCTTCAGTCCATAGAGAGAGGGCAATTCATATCATATGCGTGATTCACAAAACATATCAGGCTTGTTAGAATTGCACAGAATGCGGAGCTGTGATATAAAGAAAATGTTAATGGCTGTTTTTAAATAGGGGGGGAGCGACCCTATGTCCCGCCCTGTTGGCATGTTTCAGTTGAACTGTCAAGCAAAAATCCACATTTCAAAGCATTTCCTGGAACCTTTATGTGACAAGCACAAGGGGGGATTATGAACCTACACATATTGTTTGTTTTCACCAGTTTAATTTTTGTTTCTTGTGCACCTATTTGCTAAGCTTAATGGCCAATCAGAGTTCTCTTTTTCACAGATAGGCTCTGCCATAGATTCATTCAACATTCTGAAAACCACTGGCAGTGTCTGATTAAAGCCGACGGTGCAGAACACATCAAAAAAATAAAGGCCAATAACACTCAAAAACCACCCACCGTTGCCTGCCTCGTTTTGGTGTGTCCCAGGCCTTACCTTATCATACAAATACTTGTCAACACAGAATCTATTGTTGTTTTTGTCTCTAGTTTGTTGTTCTGTCTTGTACTGTGTTATTTTTTATTTATTGACTGTGAAATATTGGAGTCAAGGGTGCTCAACCCTGTTTCTGGGCTGTGTTCTAGTCCACTTTTAGACACTAGCAAACGTCCCTTCCCCACCTTTTTAAAGTGCTTTCCACTTTGTCAAGTGAAGTGTTGAGGGAAGCTTACATGGACCTACCCTTAATTTTTTGATATTGACAGAGGCTTCATATGTCTACTCCAGCACCTGTATGTCACAGAATGCAATGTGATTGTAATGTCACAACCAAAGTGTAGTTCCCAAGTGTTTAAGGGTTTTGGGCATTCCATTTAAACCCATTCCGATGTTCCATCTGTAGTGAACACTTGTGTAACGTAATCAATGACGTACATCCGAGGGAATAAGACGGAGGGAAGTTAGGAAGTGAAGGGCATAAAAATTTGGACTGGAATGCAACTCTTTAAAACTTCCTGCAGTTCCTGAGTTCAGCTCTAAACCTGATCAAACTAAATGAAAACTACTAAGTAGGATCTAAAAGAGCACTTGGAAATTAGAGACAGGTGTGTTTGATCAGAGTTTGAGCTAAACTCTGCAGGAAAGTAGATCTCCAGGAACAGGGTTGGGCACCCCTGGTGTAAGTAAATGGGGTCTGAAATGTTTTGCCCAATTTGACCAGTTCTATAGGTAGTTAACACTCATTTGACCAGATTGCTTTTATACTGTAGGCACTCACGTGGTCGAATGTGTTCTATCTAATATCCGCCTTCTTACCTGATGCATAAGCATTATGGGATGCACACTTTTAAACTTTGCCTGCTGAAGCTGTAAATTTGGTTTGAAAGTGATACAACACGTCAAGCACAGTGCTGTAAATGAGTATTTTGTAAACTGTATTCCATCTGTTACATCAAAATATTGTATAATACCTATGAATATATTACACATAAACACCTTTCCCTTGAAATAAAATCAAGGAGATAATTTGATGACAAATTGAGAGTGTATTCACAACTGCCTTGTTTGGTTTGAATGAATCAAAATCAAGTTTGTTTCCGCCTGTGGTGCAGATCGTTTGGACAGGTGTAAATACATAAATTGCACTTCGGTGCACACCAAACAAATGGACAGAGACCCAGCTGGTGGCTTTGGTCTGCTTCCAAAGAAAAAAAAACTCTGGTATGGTTAGTTTAAGATGTAAATGTTACCAACGCATTTGCATCTTTTGAGTTATCATGATCCCATAGCTTGAGTTGTTCACCCGGGGCACCTGCTGCTGCTAAGCAACCATCAGCCGTACTTTCCAGTGAACCCCCACTATTCCAGCTCTAGTTTTATTTGTGGATAAAAGAAAAAGGGATTGTGTTTGGCTGTCCTTCATGTGCCTGAGTTAACTAGCCTACCGTTATAACTGAAATGTGTAAAAATACACATTTAACGACCACATTGCTCTATTTTTGTCTACAGTACATTTGAAATAAAAGAATTG
>CAIGQV010016663.1:3956099-4013190 GCA_903798115.1 Danio jaintianensis | reverse complement strand
GGGCTGATGACGTCATCGCCCATAATTCAATGTGTAATATTTTAATAGCGGAAACAGCACAAATGGAACTTTCACCGGCACAAACAAGCACAAACGGAGCACAAACGAACGAGACTATTTGGGGTGAGTATGAAGCATGTGGGGGGGCTGCGTGACCGCTGAATGACCTAAAAAAACTATTTTAATATCTCAAAAACCAAAACAGCACAAACGAATATTTTTGCAGCACAAACCAGCACAAACGAATGAGACTATTTTGCTGACGTTTTGTCTTGGGTGGGGGGCCAACTTCACGGAGGTCAGTATTATTACCTCCAGAACTTTCTTGAGCACCTCAAAAGCTACCGCACGTTCATTACTTTCTTTCTTCGTCTTCTGAGGCATAAGTCATTTATTATATAAAGACAAAATGCCTACAACGGCTTCTCCTACTGCAGCAAACTCCATTTTTCTTTTTGATATTTGGTACCATTTTTTCAGAAAGTGTCGATTTTGTTCTATTTGACTCTATTTGCTAATGTTTTTGGTGATATCCCAACGCTATCTCATATCAATTCATCACTTTTTTATTTAGTGGTTAATTCAAACTCATTCATACAATTTAGTATGATTTGCTCATCCCCCAATGGCAGTTTAGGTGTGTGGTTTGTTGCTACACCTCCTTTTAAAAATTTAACATTTTTCATTCATTCATTTTCTTCCACTAATCCGAGGCCGGGTCATGGGGGCAGGAGTCTCAGGAGAGAACGCCAGACTTCCATCTCCCTAGATACTTTCTCCAGCTCCTCCGGGGGGGATTCCAAGGCGTTCCCAGGCCAGCCAAGAGACATAGTCCCTCCAGCGTGTCCTGGGTCTTCCCTGAGGTCTCCTCCTGGTGGGACATGCCTGGAACATCTCCCTAGGTAGGCATCCAGGAGGCATCCGAAACAGATGCCCGAGCCACCTCAGCTGACTTCTCTCAATGTGGAGAAGCAGCGGCTCTACTCTGAGCTCCTCCAGGATGACAGATCTCCTCACCCCTGCCACCCTGCGAAGGAAACTCATTTCGGCCACTTCTATCCGAGATCTTGTCCTTTTTGTCATGACCCAAAGCCCATGACCATAGGTGAGAGTGGGAACGTAGATTGACTGGTAAATCGAGAGCTTTGCCTTTTGGCTCAGCTCCTTTTTTACCACAACATTTTCGTACAACTAAACTCATACGAATTAGCCACTAAACTGACAAAATGTCAAATAGTTATAGTAATAGATATTCCAATTTTGTGCCTAAATTTAATTAGCATCTTTGAATGGAAACATAGCTTATATGTGGCTGTGATCTGTGTACCAAATCAAAGTGCTTGAACATTAATGTGCATGGGAGATGAGAACATTTAAATATGCCCGTCCACTTTTTCCTCCGTACAGCAAAAACTGTAGGTGAGCTGCTCAACCATGTCACATTTGAAGGCTCCCTTGGAAATGAGTGTAATGTATCTGTTAAACCCTCCTGCTCTCGTGGAAATGAGTGTTTCTTCACCTTTGTTTGGCAAGATGCTTACTGAAAGGATATCAATGGGGGTACAATTTCCTGTATGTATGACCGACTGCTCGGAAAGAATGGGCCAAACTTTGTCGTCCAGCGAGCTATGACCCTGGCGCAGGAACTCAGAGCACTCAGCCATTACAGCAGACCCTTCTTTCAGAGCAGTCCTGATTCTGCTCCTTGCTGCTCCATTCACAACAATACCAACAATTACTGCCTCTGAAAGAATGAACATCCGCTTGATGACTTTCTTTTTTTTCATGCTAAACTAATAGAGAGAATATCTTAAAGGGATAGTTCACCCAACATTGAACATTTACTCTCTGTTTACACTGATAAAAATTATTCATTGGATTTATTCTTTTTTTTTTTTAAGGTAACTGGTTGCAGACAATTTATATGAGCTAAATTTAAACAAATTAAGTCGAACATTACTAAATTTAATTTGTTTAAATTCAGCCTATATAAATAGTTTGTAACCAAATACCTTAAAAAATGAGTATATCCAATGTTGGTGTACTTACAACTCAAAAGAGGATATTTTGATGAAAGAAATTTGAAGATCTGAAGAAATTTAACCATTGATTTCCATAGTAGGAAAAACTATAAAAGTCAGTGGTTTCAGGTTTTGAGCATTTTTCAAAATATCTTCTCTTGTGTTAAACAGAAGAGAGAAACTCGTAAAGGTTTGAATCAAGTAAAGGATGAGTAAATCATGACCAAATTTTCATTTTTGGGTGAAGTATCCCTTTAAGTTCAAAATTAGGACTATAATAGCAGTAATGAGTGATGAGATACAGCTGCAGAAATGTTTTATAACTCATTGATGGTGGGAGATGGTGTGAAATTGTTTAATTTAAAGTAAAGAAACCCTGTGTGACTAATGAATATTAGATTCTGTTTACACATGGTATCACATGGTTACACAAGGATAGTTCACCCAAAACTGAAAATATTCAGTCATCAATTACATAACCGCCATACAAAAGAGTGTTTGGGGGGAAAAAAAACAGTCAATGACTTCCTTGGTATTTTTTGTGCCTTGTTTGGAAGTCATTGGTGTTTTCCCCCCAACATTCTTTAGAATATCTTGTTTTGTGTTCAACAGAAGAAAGACAGAAGAATATTTTTCAGTGTACTATCCCTTTAAGATATATTTTTGGTTGATCAGATTGCAAGAAGACAGTTGAAACCCATTCTAATTTAGACCCAGTGTTTTAATCTTCATAAATACGCACATTAATATACACATCTAACACACACACACATAAACAATCCAGCCCCAAATTATTCTTAAATCTGGCAAAAAATAAATGGTTAGCAGCCAAAAACAGTAATGTTTTGCAGTGGCCCAGCCAGAGTCCTGACTTAAATCCAATTGAGAATCTGTGGAGGGAGAATAAGTCAGAAAAGACCCCTTTAAGTGTGATTTTTGTGCGTTTTGAATTACGATGACACGAGGCACATGAGGCATGTCCTCATAAACCACCGTCACTCATAATCCAAGTCATAAACATGTCATTATACAAATGTCTGTCCTTGTAAACCACCAAAACCAGCACACACACACAAACACACACCCAATGTACATTAATTCTGAGGCTACGAATTTGAGTAGATGCTGACTAGGTGGCTTTCTATCATCTTCCTCGATCTTTTCTGATTGTGGAAACTGCTGCAATATTAAAGGAAGTCAAGGCCCCTTAAAACAATGTTAAAACAAAGCCATCTAAGGAGTCCTGCCCTTCTATGCATCTGTGATATTTAACAGGGAAACAAGACCTGTTCACCTACAGCTGAATAAACTACTTAAGTCGATCATATACTGAGAAAGACACGATCTCGGTGATGGGAAAGCCTAAAATGCGGTAACAGAAGAAGAGATATAAACATAGCGCTTTAAGTTTGCTTTCTGTACACTGATCACTTTACTTTGATGTAATCTCCTGACTGCATGCAGTTACCAAACACCAGAGGTGAGCTGGGCTTCCACAGTGCCATCAGCTTTGATATACTTTTGCTGGTTCACTTTTAAAGGAATAGTCACCCTAAAATGCACCATGCAACATTTGTCTTTGCAATAGCTTTAAGGAAATTACAATTCTACAGTGACAAAATCAGCAGTGGTGCAACAAGTTATACTTGTGGTAATGAGGTATCAGTGATCCCAACTGAAATGCATAGGAAAGATGATTTAAACATTTTTTTACATTTTATTTTCTGACATAAATTTGAAAAATTATTAAATTAAGGTCTGATACCACAGCATAAATCCATAAATAGTGGAATTTACTGCTGCAACAGACACTCTAAAAGTCAAATTTGACCCAACTGTTGGGTCCAATATTTCAATTATTTTTAAATTAATTTTAAACCAATTGGATAGATTTTTTTTTTCTCCAAAATTTAACCTAATTTGGGATTGAAACAATCAAGCCTTTTTTACAATAAATTCTTAATCTTAAGGTTGTTACACATTCCATGTGCTTACTATAGTCATTACAATTAATTAAGCATACTTACATGCAATTAACCCAAAACCTAACCATTATTCTAACCTAACCAAATGTAATGTAATTAATTAACCCGTTTGTGCCCAATTTTTTTTTCTAAAAGGGTTCTACATGCATGCAGTCTTGTTAATATTATACAGTACTACGTGAACATGGTTGTTATTCATTTTGCCAATGTTTTTTACTTTTCTAGATAATTGTATTTGAATATGCCGATGGGCAAAATGTTGTATCTACTCTTTTATGTCAAATTTGAAAAAGAGGAGAATATTCTAACTCAAAACAACTGCTTTCAACAGATGCATTTTTAAAAATACTTTATTTAAAAGACTTTTTTTATATATATAAATTTGCAAAACAAATTGATTGTTTAAATGTAGAAAACCAGTCAATGTGAACCCAGGGGGTGAAGCACAACTTAGTTGCCCCAACAGGCTACTGAGAGTCCACACAAGTTAAAAAAACAACAAAAAAAAATTCTACATGAAAATTCCCTGTCTAGAGCATGCCAAAGCAACAGGTGGCGATATACTCCTAACCGTAAAGTCATGTTGGCCAATCAGAAGCCCCAACAGAGGGTCCAGAACTGCATTCTTCTGATTCTCTTCTGAATTTAAGTGAGATTATTGTCCATGTACACTGTAAATAAAATTAAATAGTTGACTCAACTTAAAATTTTAAGGCAACCAGATTCAGGAAATTTTTGAGTTGACTCAACTTTCAACCAAAGTACTGCTATTGGCTTGATTTAAGTTGAGTAAACTCAAAAATGTCCTGAAGCTGGTTTCCTTAAAATTTTAAGTTGTCAACTTTTTTTTTACAGTCTACAGCATACACATTACAAGTCTTATTAGCACATTTATTAGCCGAAATATTTTGCTCAGGCCAGCCATTGCAAAGACACACATCTTGTAAACAATGGCGATTGTTTTTTTTGTTTTTTTTATCTTTGCCCTAACAGGATTTTTCCAAAAAGTTCATTTCAGTGACCCAATAGTGAGTGGTGGGACAAAATAATTTATGTATTAAATTGTGTATCAAAAAAGGTAGCAATATCAGTTAAGTTATATTTAGGTGGGATGTTATGAATGCAAAAAACATTAAACTAAACCAATGACATTGATTTATTAACGTATTAACACAATATTCCCTAATTCCTCATTTATAGTGTTATGATCACCAGCAGTGTTGCTCTTGCAGGCTGCTGGACAACACTCACATTCAACTGCACTACAAATCCTATCATGCACTTCACTCACACACCTGGCCTAGATCCCCCATGATTGCAAACAGACACAGCTGAAGCTGTTCAGGACTAATTACACAGACTATTTATGCACCTCTCAAACACACACACATTGCTAAATCTTGTAAGCTTTCAAGTGAACATTATGCAACATTATTTTGCCTTGTCTTGCCGTGTACTGATCTTTGCTTTGTTTGTTTGTTTGTTTTTTATGTTGTTTGCCGCCTGGATCGACCACTTGCCTGTTATTGACCACTCTTCTGGATTTGCCTGTATGTTACGGTTTGCCCCTGATTGTGACCATTGTCTGCCTGACCGTTCTCTGTGTAATAAATCCTGCATTTGGGTCCGCAAGTGTCTCCCCCCATGACATATAGACCGTTTTGAGGGATGTAAACAAAAACAATGGTCCCAACGTATTTCCTGTTTTACATTTTTTAATTTCTATAGCCTCTGAGAATCCAAAAAGAGCCACATATTGATAAATAATGTTATGATAGCTGTTTTAACATTAAGTTCTGATTGAATTGCCACTTGTTACAGTTATGAAATAGTTTGATAACAAGCAGGAAATGTTCATGGGCCAAAAATATGACCACATTGAAATGGTCTATAGTTGCCACTTGGATCTCTTGTAAGATCTATGTGCATGATTCTAGAGACCCTTATAATTACATTGATATATTTGTCAACATAAAATTCTTTTTAGAGGTAGGTAGTTGAAAGCCTCGCATGACAAGAATTTATATATATATATATATATATATATATTTTTTTTTTTTTTTTATTATTATTTTTTTTATTATTATTATTATAATTTTTTATTTTTTTTTTACAATCATCTCTAAATGTGTGACTTGTAATAAAAGGGTTAATATGTAGTTTTGGACCTTTTAACTCATGTCCCAATATGTGAGAGAGAAAAAAGGTCATCTTCTGCCAGGACATGACAGAATGTAAAAAAACACCTGTAAAAATTTATTTATATTAGCACATTGCCACCAGGTCCTATTTCACAGACTTTTCTCCATGTATTGTTCTACCCGGGGTCATCGCTATACCTTATTACTGGGGCATGAACCACGGTAAAATATCATTAAATTACTTAATAAATTAATATTGTTCCCTCAGTTTATTTCATAATATAAAGCATACACTGAGGGAACTGCAGAGTGAAGAACATCAAACTTTGATCTGCTAATTACTGTGGAAAATTACCTGGCAAACCACAGGCCTCTTTTTATCTATCTGCAATAGCAGACTTTTCCATTTTATTGAACCATAAATATGTAAAAGCACTGTAAGTGAGGTAGCTCTGTGTACTGTTTAAGTGCCAAATGATTGGTCATTATTATGGAAACGCAATTGGATGAAGACAGTGTGAATTGGCTTTTTTTTGCATCGGAAGGGAATTAAAATGTTTTCCTAACCTACAGTGCACCACATAAATGAGTACACCACCATTGAAAATGTATATTTTAACTATTTCTCAATGATTATAGGCAAGATATTTTGGAGCATTTTAACAAAACAAAAGTTTTATCTAACTGTTATGTGGAACAGGCTCATTCTGAAAACGTATCCCTACACTTCTGGAGACTGCGAATTATGTAGCCAGAAATACGTATGGCTGCATTTTGTCTTTAAAACGAATGCTACGGGGCGGTATGACTTCGTTCCTTTTCGCTCTTACCAGCTAACCGCTTACCTTCGCATCGACAGCTTTCCCACTGTTACCAGTTTGTTCAGTAGCTTGCAGTGTATGTCACCAGACTTGAGATGCAGAGAGGAACTCACCACGATGACGGGAATCGAGTCCGGCGAAGAACAATTCTAGAAAGCGGGTAAGACAAAAACAGAAGCAAAAAAATTAAATAAGTAAATAACAGGGTGAGAATGTGGTAAAATCGGTCAATCTGTGTTTTTGAAAACACTATTGGTTGGGTTTAGGGAAGGAGGATGGTGGGTCAGTCGATTGGACAGTCAGTCAGTCAGTCAACAGCGGCCTCTGGTGGATTTACGTGAGAACAGCAGGCGCGAATGGCACTCATGAGACAAATTTGAGATCTCAAAAAGCGTACACAGCGGCCTCTAGTGGATTCGCGAAAACAAAAACTGCAAAAAAAACATAGCTCCTGGGACGTATTTGGTGCTCTCCAGAAATGTATATAGCGGTACATTTTCAGAATGAGCCTGGGTTGGTTATGTTCATTAAAATAAAAGTATGGTCATCTAACATGTTTAGGAATAGAAAGATAAAAAAGTTAGAAACTACTACTACTAAATGTAAAATTTGTTATGGTTCTCTTCATTTTGCCCCTTTATTAAAATTGTAATTTTAATTTAATTTTAAATTTCCTAACACATTCATTGGGGTGTATTCACTTTTTGCACCATGATCTTAAATGATTTTATATGTTATATTTATGTTATGATTAGTTCCAGCTTTAGCTTTGGTACTGACTAATGAAATGTATACTGACAAATATCCTATAGTACAGCACCTTAATAAAAATAATAAAAATATAAATTTTAAAGCAAGATTTGTAAGGCGGGTATACTCATTTATACTTGGCACTTTACAGTAAATCTAGTTTTTACAGTAAATTTAGTTTCTAAAGTTGTTTTTAATGGAAATTGTTGATATTATGCCTATTGTTCTTTCTTAAGAACACAAATCCAAAATAATGAATGATTAACTGTCATCTGAATCCTGCTTTGAAGTGTCCCCCAAGAGGTCACATCTGCACTTTGATGTGTGATGACTTTAATTACCGGTCAACACAGAGTAACAATGACTATAAACTGACCTCTGTGGAAACGGCTCTGGGTTAATGAGGTTGTCACTATAGTATCTGTAATGCCAACTTTGCCAAAGGCAGCTCTCCAGGCATGAGCCCCATGGTGGGACTGTGAGGGGCTGCTGTGGCATGAGTGTTTGCAGGGGGTACGGGGCACAAACATAAAGGCGCCCAATAAAGGGCCATGCACCCTGCTACTGTGGGAGAGGTCATAAACATTGTAGCAAAGAACTGAATTAAGACATTAAAAAAAAGAGGCCAGCGCCTCTCAATTCGCTTGCTGTGGTGCTTTCACATCACCTGCTTTGCTGTAGGAATGCATTTGTGTATATTACGCCTACATCTATAAACACCACTCGCTCCCACTCGCATACAAAGGCACGCAACAAACAAAGAGCATAAAATAACAAAGGCATCATGCGAGCTCCTTGTCAGATTTAAGAGGGACACGCAGTTTAGTTTCGCATGGAGTCCTCCGCCCCCCCCACCCGAGGACTGTTGGTATTGCTTTGATTCTTTATTTCGCACCGTGTCCTCTCTTGTCTCCTAACTAGCTCCCCCTGGCCTTAAGTCCAGCTGAAGGGAGGCTCTTTTGTCCAGTGGCACCCAGGCAACGACATCAAAGGGTCCAGGATACAACTGAAGAGTCCCCTAAAAACAAAACAAATTAAAACCTCAAGTGGAGTTCCCAAAGAAGAGCCTTGAAAGGAGACAGGCTAGGAGAGGGAAAGGAATGATCTGTAATTGGGTGGTTGAACATTATGAAGCTAAATCACAATAATGAAACAAGCGAAATGATACCACGATTGCGATTTAGCAAAAGCTGGAATCGTCAAGCCCTGTAAATCCCCATAGCAGAATAAACTGAAACTAATTTCCCATTGATACTGAGTGGTATATTTCGGTACAGTACTAACGTTCCAATAAGCTGTTCAGATTTAAGGGATATAAGTTATGTTGGTGTTGGGTTTATGTGCTTTTACATCATTGTTATCCAGCTATTAATACCCCTTTGGGACTAATTTACAGTTAGGGTTAGGTTTAGGGATAGAGAATTAGGTATGAATTACATTTTTGAATATGAAGTAATGTTAAACGAATTTAACGATAAATAATGATTTACACACAGAGCATCTTGAATAGATTACTTCCCAGTTTCATTGTATGCAGGATCACCCAGGACAAACTCCTAAACATCTCATTTTGCATTCCATCAAAAAAAAAAAACTTAATGTAACAGTGGTTTGGAACAATTACGGGTAATTAAATGATGATAGAACTACTCCTGTAATCACAATCCGCAAATTACCAGCACTAACAGAGATCTTAGGATTCTCAAGATTCGCATTGATCTCTTAGACAAGTCTCAAGCTTGCGTTCTTGTAAAAGACGTCCTTGTCTGTTGTCCGCCCATAGGGCTAGCTTCCTGCTCTAACGCTGGCACCAGGTTGCCAACCGATGTTGTGCAAGCCCTCTATTCAGTCCGACGACAGAGACTCTCCTCCATCCGGGCCCAGCTTGTAATTAAATGTGCAGACCTCAAAGAGCACAACATTTCAATCTTAATGGTAGGCTTCTTTCCAAGGCCCCAGTTTAATACTAACGCAGCACCCATAAACCAGTGATGTGGACAGAAAGGAAGAAAGATATTAAGACTACAAAGTGCTCGCGTCCCATCTCGGATTAAAGGTTTGCTGTTCCTTTGTAGTACTAAGTGGTAGATGCACACAATCAAAAATAATAACTCCATTCGAGTCTGCCTTATTGTCTTGTCCCTCGCTCTATATTAAGACAGCACAACAATGTTCAAAAGCAGCGACAGGAAAATGTCTGGGAGAAAATTAATGCATTTCATGTTTAGAGAGCGTGTTGTGCGATTAAGGGAAGCCCACATCAAATAGTGCGGCTTCAGAAAACCACCACTTGAAAAACAAGGCGCTTCTTCTTTGTGGAACTGTGGAGAAAGGAGGAGGTGTTGTTTTTAGAGCGGACCAAGCCCAAGTTAACAGTTTCCTGGAGCGATATGAGTCAGGAGACATGCACAAAACAGAGGCTTGTTCAATAAAGAGCAAGCATGCCAATGGTCATTTGCTCAAAGAGTTAACCGTGTTTAACGAAGCCATCAGTGACTTCAAACACCGCAAGGACATCCCAAAACAAGCAACTGCAAAGTGTTGTATGTAAACACGAACCGACGCTATAAAGTGTATTCTGTGACCGCTAACAGCAGTTTTTGACATTGTGTAGTGTGAGTTTTGGTACATCCCTGCATCTGCGTGCCAAGGTGAAGACAGGTCCTAAGTCTCTCGTTCTCATCTCTGTATTGTAGCCACATGTGTAAGGTTGTTTACTGTGTTTTTGACTGGTGGAATTTCATGAATCAGACCACAACTTAACAGCCTAAATTTTTAGCATGTTGTTTTTCTCCTCCACAACTGCACACACTTTCCTATTAAATATGTGGGCTAATACACATGTGCGCACTTATAGTGCCAGTAGGTGATGGGATGGTAAGTTTAATTTTAGAGACCTAATCATGGAAATCTACTCATTAAACATTACACTTTAAACTTCAGGATCACGTCAACCACATCAGAAGGAAACCCAGGTCACGAATGGTCACACAGAGGCTTTTGATAATGATCAAGAGCAAAGAAAGAGAGGCGGGAGGGGAAAGAGATTGTGAAAGGGAAAGTGGGGAAGATAGGGTTTGAGCAATTAGGATATGAAACTACTGAGGTTTGGTAAAACTGGCCCTCTGATTGCATCACTGCGCAAATAAACAACCACTTATCTGTCTCTTTTGACTAAAGCTACGCTGTACGGAGTGGAGGATTTTGACATTTTAGGAAATGCTAATTTAGTTTATGGGAGTGTTACTTGATGAGAGTATAAGCATATTAAGTTTTAATATGCTGTCCATATTTTTATGTCATTGCATAAGCTTCCTTCTTAGATTTTTGAAGCATAGAAATGCTTTTGGAAAAAATGGATCCAAATAAATATGTTGTGTCCTATTGTGCAGGGGTGTACTATCGGCTCCTCCAGGGCCTATTTCTCAATGAATTCAGCTTCAATATGTTCAATTCAATTCATGTTTATTTTTATAGCGCATTTTACAATGTAGATTGTTTCAAAGCAGCTTAACATGGAAGTTCTAGTAAATTGAAACTGTGTCAGTCCAGTTTTCAGAGTTGAAGTTCAGTTTAGTTCAGTTCAGTGTGGTTTCATTTTTACAGCTGAAAGTCCAAACACTGAAGAGCAAATCCATCGATGTGCAGCTCCACAAGTCCCAAACCAAGCAAGCCAGTGGTGACAGTGGCGAGGAACAAACTTTACCAATTGACGAAAGTGAAGGAAAAAACCTTGAGAGAAACCAGGCTCAGTTAGGCACAACCATTTCTCCTCTGGCCAAACTTCCTGTGCAGAGCTGCAGTCTAGGCAACGAAGGCTGGAGAACACTGGACGTCCATTGTGGAGAACTGCAGGTGTGAGTAGGTCACCGGCGGGTGATCATGCTGGCCCACGGGATCAATGCGAAGACTCGTCTGTCACTGTGGTCTTTCAGGAATCTTATGCTCTCTGCTCCTCCATGACCGCCACAGCATCAGCTCAGGATGTGTGCCTGGACTTTTCTAGTTAGTCAGAATGCAATAGTGTTCATCTTGATATGGTGTTGGGTACAGTTTGTCCACTCATTTATGATTGAGCCAGACTCACACACAACAATGATCGCTTGTGTTTTTTTCTGACACATTTATCTCAGTTTGTGCTTATATATTTGATTTTAAAACTTTAGAAAACTTTACTTTACAATTTTAGAAATCATTGGTACTTGAAGGGGGTGCTCATAAGACTGTAATAAAACATTTATAATCATGACATGACACATAATGAATATTAATAAGAATTTATGCACGCTTATGACAACTGTCATTAAGTGTCAGTTGCTCAGTTATGTCATTTTAAATTCAAAGGTGACATTGTTTGAGATGTCTTTATGACAACTTAACATAAACAAATACATCCAACCCAGGCTCATTCTGAAAACGTACCCCTATATACATTTCTGGAGAGTGCCAAATACGTCCCAGGAGATTCCACTAGAAGCCGCTGTGTACACTTTTTCATATCTCAAATTTCTCTCACGACTGCCATTTACGCCTGCTGTTCTCACGTAAATCCACCAGAGGCTGCTGTCGACTGACTGAATGACTGACTGACTGACCGACTGACCCACCCTCCTCCTTCCCTAAACCCAACCAATAGTGTTTTCAAAAGCACAGATTGACCTGTCCACCCACTTCCCTAAACCCAACCGACAGTTTTAAAAAGCAATCCAGAAAAAGAAAAGCCCTCGCCTGATTTTTTTACCACATTTTACCACATTCTCACCCTGTTGTTTACTTGTTTATTTTATTTTTTGGATTCTGATTTTGTCTTACCCGCTTTCTGGAACTGTTCTTCACCGGACTCGAACCCCTTCGTCGTGGTCAACTCCTCTCTGCGTCTCAAGTCCACCGACGTACATGGCGAGCTAACTGGACAAACTGGTAACAGCGGGAAAGCCATCCACATGGAGGTAAGCGGTCAGCTGGTAAGCGCGAAAAGGAACAGCATCATACTGCCCCGTAGCGTTCATTTTAAAGACGAAATGCAGCCATACCTACTTCTGGCTACATAATTCGTGATCTCCAGAAATGTATATAGGGCTATATTTTCAGAATGAGCCTATGTTGAATACATCGCAACCTGTCTTTGTTATGACAACATGACATTACCAAGACAACATAACCTCGTAATAAATCTCATAAATCATAAACATGATTCTCATGAGGCCATTATAATTGTGCAATAACTACAGTAGGACAAATTGAATTTGTCATTAAATATCATTAATATTAATTACACTGTTATAAAATTAATTGACAGAGTATTGACACTTGTACTAATAAAATGTTATAAATTCATTTTGTTCCACTGAAAAAAAGGGATGAAAAAATTATTCATGACAAAATTATAATGGCCTAATGACATTTATGTTTATGACAGATTTATGATAAGTTATGTTGTCTTGGTAATGTCAAGTTATCATGACAAAACGTCTCAAACAATGTCACCAGTGCATTTAAAATGATATAACTGAGCGAATGATACTTACAGTAATAACATTTGTCATAAGCATGCAAAAAATCCTTGCTAGGTTCACACAGAATCTGCGCATGCAGAACTCTGCAGATAATTAGCCTATCATTGAGTCTATTTATTTACTTGTGTACATGTGTGTAAATTTATAATTATTTCGTTTTTAAATTACTTTAAGTAATATTATTGACAAATATGTAAATATTCATATGATTTATTTACAATACAGATTGTAAATAGCAAAAAATGTCCGCAGATTCAGTCTGGCCTTAGTTATTGCACATTCCAGTGGATCGGAGCAAATGCATTCAGTCACTGCTGCTGCATTTGACCAGTCAAGTTTCTGTTCGTGTCAAGCTTTTTTCATTGACAAAATTAACAGTGTTACACATGCATGCAGCCCAGTCTTTCGGTCCATTCATATGATCTGTGCACAACAGCACAGGCTTGAGGTCAATGTTCAAACGGAATGACTCCACTCAGTGTTACAGCTCATGAATCTAAAGGCCCAATCCCACCAAACATGATTTTATAGGTCTGAAAATGCCTTTTGACTTTTGAAAAGAGCAGTGTGCTTTTTATGTTGCTAGACAACTTCTAAATCATCTGTCTTGGTGCTTGAGCACATGCCGTTAGCTGTGTCTCATTTCAAAGGCTGTATCCTCCGAAGGATGCAGACTTTAAAGGGGAGTCCTTCCAAGTCCACACAGGCCGAACCAAGTGTTTTGAAATGAGACGATCTAGCCTACAGAGGACAAATCTCATCACCTAGCAACCATAACAGCTGCCATTAGTAAGCAGTAATAAAATTTGTATTGACTTTTTCTTAAAGTGATTTGATCATTTATATTAAGCGATCAGAAGGCAAAACAAGGTTTACAAAAACTGGAAATATATTTCCTTTTGTCCATACATGTACACATAAAAAAGTAAACTGTCTATAAAATCACTTTTTAATAAGACATTTCATACTCTTTTTGTTTTTTTTAACGTTTAGCTATCCTAGTAAAGTAAAACCTAATTCATACATTTAAAACGGCCATCCAGAACTACGTATGGCTTACCTCCGTTTCCCGCTGTTACCAGTTTGTCCAGTTAGCTCGCCATGTATGTCGGTGGACTTGAGACAGAGAGGAGTTGACCACGATGACGGGGTTTGAGTCTGGTGAAGAACGGTTCCAGAAAGCAGGTAAGACAAACAACAGAATGCAAAAAATAAAACAAACAAGTAAATAACAAGGTGAGAATGTGGTAAAATCTGAAAACGTGGTAAAAATCAGGCGAGGGCTTTTCTTTTTCTGTATTGCTTTGTAAAATTGTCGGTTGGGTTCAGGGAAGTAGGTGGGCGGGTCAATCTGTGCTTTTGAAAACACTATTGGTTGGGTTTAGGGAAGGAGGAGGATGGGTCAGTCAAACAGTCAGTCAACAGTGGCCTCTGGTGGATTTATGCGAAAACAGCAGGCACGAATGGCACACACAAGAGAAATTTGAGATCTCAAAAAGCGTACACAGCGGCCTCTGGTGGATTCGCAAAAACAAAAACTGCTAAATCATAGCTCCTGGCACGTATTTGGCGGTCTCCAGAAATGTATATAGAGGTATGTTTTCAGAATGAGCCTGGGTTGGAAACAGAGGATGCATTTTAAGACTGCATTCAAAGGAGCCTTCGAATTGTTTTGAAATTAGACATCAAATGAGTCTTTGTCAATGATGTAGCACCCTTCAAATGCATCCTTCGGAGCTATAGAGTCCTTTTCCACTCAAGAGTTCACTTTTTCAATGGCAGGTGCTCTGAGCACATAAGCAGTATGCAAAATGTGAAAACAATTTTAAAAAGGGGCCTCGCAAAAATGTGTCAATCCATGCTCATCAGGGGTTGAGAAGATTTTAAAATCTGTTTGAACATGGCTGTTCACAAGATGGATTATATTGTGAAAAAGATGATGTTTAATGTCTCTTGCAGCCTTTGCAGTCTGTTTTAGCTACTTGAGAGGTGATTTTCCAGGATTAAACAAGGATGTTTATTGTGTTCTACTGTGCAGAATCATGGTGAGCATCTGGGACAGTGTCACAGGAGAGGATCCACTTTGATAAAAGCAATTATTCTAGTGGTCCAGCTGAATGGCGGAAGATAAGCTTGAACACAGAGACCAAACAAGGCTGTGGCTCTTTTGGCCACATCTGTGAGTATCTTTCCTTCACCTTCTTCACCTCTGTCCTCTAGTTATCTCCCTCACAGATCTACACTGCCCAAAGCATGAAGTAGGATGTTATTGGACAAACCAGATAAGTTTAGTTCTATTCTTAGCCTACTTGATCAAAGCTCTCTCGATTATCTAACTCTCCAATATCAAACGCTGATGAGGTCAAAGGCATAGGAAATGAGCATGAATGACCCAGTTTCCCTTTGAGCAGCTTTTTATAGGTTTCCAGAGCGATTTGCAGCTAACCTTTTAGGGGTTATGTTTCAGGCCTCAGGATGCGGCCGTGCACCTGCTTATTGAACTGTAGTAAATTCTTAAACAATTACCTGTGCTGTCTGTCTACTGTATGTTTGTTAGCTCCATTATATAGGATGACACCGCTAACACAACTTTTCTACTTGAAACATGTTCACTATACTAACTCCTGGGTTCTATTTATGTCAAAGTGGCCTAACAAATTTGTCAACACAAGCTCATTCTGAAAACGTAGCCCTATATACATTTCTGGAGATCGCGAATTATGTAGCCAGAAGAACGTATGGCTGCATTTCGTCTTTAAAATGAACGCTATGGGGCGGTATGACGCCGTTCCTCTTCGCACTTACCAGTTGACCGCTTACCTCTATATAGACGGCTTTCCCGCTGTTACCAGTTTGTCCAGTGGTTCGTCACGTACGTTGGTGGACTTGAGACGCAGAAAGGAGTTGACCATGACGACGGGGTCATGAAGAACAGTTCCAGAAAGCGGGTAAGACAAAAACAGAAGCCAAAAAATAAAATAAACAAGTAAATAACAGGGTGAGAATGTGGTAAAATCTGAAAATGTGGTAAAAATGAGGTGAGGGCTTTTCTTTTTCTGGATTGCTTTTTAAAACTGTTGGTAGTGTTTAGGGAAGTGGGTGGGCGGGTCAATCGGGGCTTTTGAAAAAACTATTGATTGGGTTTAGATAAGGAGGGGGGTGGGTCAGTCAATCAGTCGACAGCAGCCTCTGGTGAATTTACGCGAGAACAGCAGGCGTGAATGGCACTCACGAGAGAAATTTGAGATCTCAAAAAGCGTACACAGTGACCTCTGGTGGATTCGCAAAAACAAAAACTGCAAAAAAACATAGCTCCTGGGACATATTTGGTGCTCTCCGGAAATGTATATAGCAGTACGTTTTCAGAATGAGCCTGGCTTGAAATTTGTACCTGCATCCCTCGCCATCCTCTTTGAGCTCAGCAGATGAATGACATGTCTCATCTCATGCGACGGATGCAATGAATGTTCAGAGAGGAATGAACCAGGCTCTCACGAAGGCCACCCACATAGAGAGCCGCAACATGACACTGACAGTCTGCTATAGCCCATACAGAAACACTCTTGCGATTGAGGGTTTTTGTCCACGGCTTTGATGTTTCCATGCTTTGCATTTGTCCAACCTTTATAACCTTTGCAACATGTCCATATGCAGAGGATGTCATTTTTTTCTGATTGTTCATGTGGAGGATTTGCACATGTCTGTAAAGACAGAGTGCAAGTAAAAAGGCGATTCCGGTATCTAATGATCTTGATAATGACAAGAGAATGGATGGAAGAATGTTGGGCTAAAAATAGCATCAAACTTTTTCCATCCCCGTTCCCTATCCGAAGATCCAAGAGGTAAACAGAGCTGGCAGAGTTTATAGAGGCATGTTGTGGCGGAAAATAATGTCCCTTCCCACTTACCATTGCGGTTTCAGGTGGTTTATGCGTACAACAAGAATGAATTATGCATTCCTCCCACATACTCATGGAACAGACCAATGGAAAGTACATGTTTTACAAGCTTCATCCCTTCTTTCTTATTTACTATAATACCCACTTGAGTAGATTATCCAGGGGACCTATGACAGCTCCCTAAAATACTGGTGCTTTTCTATTCTGTCAACTTACTGATTTGTGTCATTAATTATTATGTCCTTTGAAGACATATGCAGATCATTCCTCATTAGGAAGACATGATGTCTGGTGGATGAAGAAATACAAGAAAAGGGACGGATTAGGCCAGAGAAGAAAAAAAGTGTTACTAGAAAATCAGGGGGTTCTGTCCTGTTGTTTCATTATTATTTTTCTCCTTCATTTCTAAAGCAAAACATCAGGTCCTGATGTCAGTGTGTCATTGTCATTTCAAACATACCCTTGGAAGCGGCACACAAGTTGTGATTGAACTCAGAAATCTGCCCCGGGGCATTACTTTGAGGGAGAAACCACAGAACCACAGCTAATGCCTTGCAGTCCCCTGGTCTGAACTACTGTCAACAGATTTTCACTCTGTGAAGTACTTTAATATGATTGTCATTCCAAATTCTCTCTGAGCAGAAGCTTCGGCAATGCTAACAAATAAAATGAGATTAAAGCAACACATGCCGAAGCAAATGTGAGATCTTCTGCGCGTTTGTCAACAAGCAAAGGCAGAGGAAGCATCTGAACAGAGCTGCTTTAACAAACCTTGCTTTTGCCTTGAAGCTAAATAAATATCTATGCACAGCCTCAAATTGTGCTTGAGTTTGCACAGCCAGTACCTCAAAGAATGTGGAATCAAGGTCAAGGTCCTCTTTGGAGAAGTAAGTGTTTACAAAAAGAAACAATAAAGGGGCATATTTGTAAGGGGCAATTGTAAAAGAATAAAGCATGTTGCTTTTTGATTTAAGAGACAGAAGACACAAAGGTCGAAAAGGCTCCCCTGCCTTGCTTAAGTCGGATGGACTTTTCAGGAGGACTCAGTCTGGAGATTCTCCTTTCATCCCCCGCCGCAAGTTGAAGGGACATATAAAAAAACGTTCTGTGCCAAAGTTGCAATAGTTGTTTTTAATTCAACCAAAACCAACGTAAAAGACCTAATTACAGAAGAGTGAGCAGCCCAGCCCTTTTTTCAAATGACTGTACAGTAAGTTTGATGTTTTGTGTGCTTCATCCTGTTTTGTTTCTTTTTTGTTCCTTCATCTTGTGTGTTATAAAGAATGCCATTGACTCACTTGTGGTTTGCTTTTTGTCAAAGAGTGTGTCACCTTCTGCACCCTCATGTTTCCACCCTTTTCCTGGCTTTGATCATCATAGAGACTAAACTGTCTGTCCTGTGGACTCATGTGCCATGTGTCCGATGAGCATCAATGTTACATACACATAACTCTGAGGAATGTGCATTGCATTTGCACACTCACAATCAAGCCATGTTAAAGGCTTGCTTTTTACAAAACTGAAATGTTTTAATCATGAATCGTGACCTGCGAATTAAATTCTAGGACATCTAGTCATTTTTCCATTCAACCAACTCTTTGCCTCCTTTGCTACCTCCAGCATCCTTGGATTTCACTACCCAAATCTACAAAATGCCCATTGTTCCCATTTCATACTTCAGTACATTGCATTACAATGCATTATTTGGTTGTGTTGCCATCTTCACCACTAACCTCATTAGATACTATCCATTCATTTTCCAATTCACTTTTCCCATGTCAGGTACAAGAAAACTGGAGCCTTTGCTAGAATCTCGTGCCATTTGATGATTTTGGGCTAAAGGATTCTTCCACACCTCAGAGGTCTCTGTGTATTCACTTGTCCACTGCTTTTCACTGCTTTCCATTGCTCTCTCCATGAAATATTTTCTTGTCTGATTTCGCAATACATTCATTCATTCATTCATTTTCCTTTGGCTTAGTCCCTTTATTCATCAGGGGTCGCCACAGCAGAATGACCCACCAACTTATCCAGCTTATGTTTTACACAGCGGATGCCCTTCCAGCTGCATTCCAGTACTGGGAAACATCCATACACTACGGCCAATTTAATTTATTCAATTTACCTATAGCGCATGTCTTTGGACTGTGGAGGAAACCCGAGCACCCAGAGGAAACCCACGCGAACATGGCGAGAACATGCAAACTCCACACAGAAACGCCAACTGGCCCAGCCGTGACTCGAACCAGCGACCTTCTTGCTGTGAGGTGACGGTGCTAACCGATGCAACACCACCAAATAGTTATGTTTCCTCTTGAAATTGGAAAACATCACAAAAATGTTTACAAATCTCTTCCCATACTCTTGATCAGGACCATGGGATTGTCTGTTTAATTTGTTTTTGAATCTTTCTTATACTCAAATATAAAATTTTACATAACAATTCAAGTCTTAAATGCTTGTCAGTCAGTACTCCATCGTAGGCCCTGTTTAGGCCTAGTGTTAAGATGCATTGTATCAATCAAATCACAAATGGACAATGCAAAATAGAGGTGTAAGACTGACACTTGAGATTGACAAATCTATGTTTATTTTTTCGCAAGAACCAATCTTAAATATGGCCTCCTGGAACTATAGAGTCATATTTCCACCATCACTCCATCAGCTCTGGCCTGAAGAGCCATCAGCATCAATTTTGCACACAACTGATGTACAGCTTTCAATATCAACAAACATTCAAGTGTTATTAGACCTCACACCACACACCAGCTGATTGGTGGAGAGGAGACAATGAAGCCAATTATGATATGGGGATGGGTAGGAGGCCATGATGGACAGAAGCCAGTGGGCTAATTCGGCCCTACTCATTTGTTTGAAGGACATTCTGGGATTTTTAACAACCACAGAGAGTCGGGACCTTGGTTTAACGTCTCATCTCAAAGACGGGGCTCACTGAGCAGTATGGAGTCCCCATCAACACACTGGGGTGTTAGGACCCACACAGACCACAGGTTGAACGCCCGCTGCATGTCTCACTAACACCACTTCCGGCAGCAACCTAGCTTTCCCATGTGGTCTCCTATCCAGGTACTGACCAGGCGCAGCCCTGCTTAGCTTCAGTGGGCGACCATGTGAGAGTTGCAGAGAGCTAGCTGCCAACTGATTGGCTGTGATATTGCGTTAATAAATGTGATTTTCGTTTTTTGTTTTGACAATTGTTACATGGCTTTTGACACAAAGTGATGAGCCACGATCTTGCCTTGCTTGCAAAGACTAAGGCGCTCATTTTACACCCAAACATGAAGCACTCATCTATCACCTGCTTCAAAACTGTTTAATTTGGATATTCTAAGACCTTTTCACTTTTATTTAGCCTCTGTCCCAACTTGTTTTGGAGTGTTGCAGCAATCAAAATCAAAATTTGTTTATATATTGTTCACTGAAAACATTGGAAATCTTATCTTTTTAGTTTTAATTAAATAAATGGTAAAGATAATCAGCAGCTTTCATATTCTTGATTTTATTGCATTTTAAAACCGTCCCAATGTTTCAGGGATTCTGGTTGTACAATTGAAAACCATTGTTGCATCCTTTTTCATTTGCTTACTTTAACACTAACAAGCTGGTTTCATTCAATAGAAATAGTGTGACACCGAGCATTTCCACGAAACTGATGTAGAGCATGACACAATAGGAGGAAATGATCTGAACACGAGACACTTTCGAATGCATGTTAATAACAAAAGAAGCATTTTGTGATTTGAGATTGTGGTGAAATGTTGAATGACCAATTGTCACCAAGAGCTATTGATCCCTTCACATTAGTACTCAGCTGATCTCATCCATCAAATCAAATTTTGCACTTCCAGATAAGACGTGCTGAGATTCTGGCAGTCTATGAGGCCTATAGACCTCATTGTGGAATATTCTAATAAGCCCCAACCACTACACGATTGAGCAAAGGACAAAGACATCAAAGACGAATTACACAGACTGTTTGATCTCTTCCCGTTTCCCCCCTCTTTTTAACATCATGCTGTACTGTTTACACTCTGTTCCTCATTATGTTCTTCATCCATCAGACTCATTCTGACTCCATCAGGGAAAAGAACATGACTTTAAGATGATGTTGGAAAACGTCGCTTCCAGTTTCTAAGCGTGAGGCAATGTTAGTGAGAAATTTGTACTTCTGCTAAAAAGTGCAAATTCCATGCGACTTAAGATCGTAATAATTTATCGATTTAACACCTGTAAAGTGAAATAAAAGCAGAGCCATGAAAGGGCATCTACTAAAGCATTGGAAAGCTACATATTACATTGTGTGTTTTGGATACTGTGTAAAGAATTGTACACATTTGGGTAATAACTAGTGTTGGCTGTTGGTGGGATTGCATTTATCAAATGTGGGATTCTGGCAACTGAGGAATCGTTCACACTCACAGCCTCTGCAAATCCTGGCAGCCTGGATGGGCACTAAAAGGAAGTCCTCATAGTGCTGTAGTTCAGGGATTTTCACTAGGAACAAGTTCATATGTTTGATTTTAAAAAACTTGCATATGCCAAAAATTGATAAATAAAACCTGCATCTGAGTGGAGTGAGTGAACTGGTGTCTTTAGATTAATTCAGGGAAAATTAAATTTTTGGAATTCATAAAAACTCGCTCTGGTAAATGTTTAGAGCTACAATTCGTCCATTTTGATAACCCCCCGAGGAATATGGTCTGTTCAACATTATCTTTTTTTAGTTTGCCCGGTGACTCTAGCTTTGTTGCTAAATGGCTAACATGGATCTTATTGAGAGAGTAGCTGTGCTTTATGTGCTTTAGGAAGGCTGAAAACAACATAGATTTGTTCGCCGCTGAGTCCACTAGATCCTTTCAGAGGTGCACCCAGCTCTGTGAGTTCATCAACTCCTCCAGAAATTGTACCTGGATGATGGAGGCTTTCAGCAGTGCTTCAGACTGAGCTGAGCCCAGTTTGATGAGCTGTTGTCTGTTGTCGGCAAGAGGATTTCCCCTCGGGAAACCAACAACAGGCACTACGTCATAATCACACCCCTACAAGAGCAAGTTCCTCATTGGTTAATGCTAAAGTTCAGATTTTCTAACTCAAACGCGCAAAATAATCAACTCACGCGAATCGCGCCGCAAGATGTCTATTCACGTCTTTGCATTGACTTAACATGTAAATCACTCGTGCTTGGCACTTGGAACGCACCATTACAATAATTTTTCTGGAGCGAAGGACAGCAATACATTTCATAAAACAAAGATTTGGTCATATCACTTACTCCTAGCTAACATGATGTTCTCTAACACTTCAGTCAAAACTCTGGTCTTTTGACAAGGCATGTACTCAATTTATTACTGAATGTTCCTGTATGATTTTGTTATTGTGTGAACATCATGCTGTGTGAACGTCAGTGCTCATTAATATTCATGACCCTTCCAAATAAGGTAAAAACAGAGCATATCATTCTAGGGCCAAATCCTATAGTTGTAAATGAGATTGTGCCTCTATAAACTTTGTAAATTTTTGCACTTACCTGAGCCACACACCTTCTATGTAGATATCAGAGAACAATTTAAACATATTATTGTCTGTGTGTGTATTTATTTTGTTACCGAATAGAAATGGCACTTACATACGATCTAAATGTTGGTCTGTGTATAGTGTTCACTAAGAATCTATTGCTGCAAAGGCATTTCAAACTTCTTTTTACCCCTAAGTGGAGAACAAAACAGAACTTTGCCTTGAGACTACACAGGGCCTTTACTGGAGCAAGGGTCTTTTCCCCATCTGGTAGTCATAAGTGCTCCGAAGTGTGTGAGTGTTTGTGTACAATGGGATTGTATAAACGTCTGTCCATTTTTTTTTTTTTAAACCAAGGTACTGTATAATGTGTGTGTGAGTGTATGTGAACACTCAGTGAGACGGAGACACTTGTGCCCGTGGCGTCAGCGAGAGCTCGTGACTGTGCCTGTTTAACTCTGCTAACAGAACAACCATCCTCCAATGCAATCACGCAACCCACAGATGGCCCACAGAACACAGACAACCACACAGAAACTAACAAGGAACCATAATAATCCACAAGTCCACAGCATAGACACATAAACCAGAGGGAATACACGCTTCTTCCAACAGAACGATTGTGTTGTTTTCACAGCGCCTCCCACCTGTTGCCTTCAAACTCATTCTGGGAAATGGATCTGAATCATCACCTATTGCAGAAGAACTATTGGGGGCAGACAGTTTTCTGTCCATGACCTCAAACTGAACTTGAACATGAAGGCTACAGGAGTTTCATGACTATTCAGCTGTTGTATTGAGAACTGCTGAAAAATATGTAGACATTTCAATAAGTGCTCTGAAAGAGCGCAGACATTTTTTAAAAATGTTAATACGCATTTTGAACACAACTTAAATGATTAAAAACTAGAATGTCACAAAACAATCTAATTATTGTAATTAATATACACTATTGCTTTATGCAATAAACATGTAAAATAAAAATAAATAAATAAATACATAACTATCATTTGAGTTTATTTGACCATTAGTTTGGCTTATACATACAGTCAACATAGGCTCATTCTGAAAACGTCCCCCTATATACATTTCTGGTGATCGCAAATTATGTAGCCAGAAGTACATATGGCTGCATTTCGTCTTTAAAACGAAAAATACGGGGCGGTATGACACAGTTGCTTTTCTGCTTTCTGCTTAACAGCTTTCT
This sequence comes from Danio jaintianensis, assembly GCA_903798115.1. Lineage (NCBI taxonomy): Eukaryota > Metazoa > Chordata > Actinopteri > Cypriniformes > Danionidae > Danio > Danio jaintianensis. Next base: position 3,989,318 of record CAIGQV010016663.1, on the reverse strand, counting down.
GGCTGTTACTAGTTTGTCCAGAGGCTCACCGCGTACGTCGTCGGACTGGAGACACAGAGAGGAGTTGACCACGACGACGGGGTTCAAGTCAAGCAAAGAACAGTTCCAGAAAGCGGGTAAGACAAAAACCAAAATATAACATAAACAAGTAAATAACATGGTGAGAATGTGGTAAAATCTAAAAACGTGGTAAAAATCAGGCGAGGGCTTTTCTTTCTCTGGATTGCTTTTTAAAACTGTCGGTTGGGTTTAGGCAAGTTGGTGGACGGGTCAATCGGTGCTTTTGAAAACACTATTGGTTGGGTTTAGGGAAGGAGGAGGGTGGGTCAGTCGATCGGTCAGTCATTCTTTCAGTCAGTTTGGTGGATTTACGCGAAAAGAGCAGATGCGAATGGCACTTGCGAAAGAAATTTGAGATCTCAAAAAGCGTACACAGCGGCCTCTGTTGGTTTCGCAAAAACTGCAAAAAAACGTAGCTCCTAGGACGTATTTTGCTCTTTTCAGAAATGTATATAGAGGTACATTTTTCAGACTTGGGTTGAGAAAAGCACTATATAAATGTAAGGAATTATTAATAATTATTATTATTATAGTTACAAAGCTAACTTAATTCTCATTAGAGCTTTTTGTAGACTGTTAGGTTAGGGTTTATGCAATAAATACATGCAAAACTGCTTACAGTCAAAATAAAGTACAACTCTTTTTTTTCTTAAAGTCGACTTTTAAGGCAATAGGTAATCTCTTTCTCACAAATAGTAACTGAGTTAGTAACATAATTACATAATTATAAAAGTAACTAGTTACCAGCGAAAGTAACTATTGCGTTACTTTAAAAAAATCGAATTTGTCAAATGACGATAAAATAAAGATAAAACATTGTACACTAATCTACACTATTATAATGGTGTTGTGGGACAATGTGAGAGACAACCATCAAATTCAACATATCATTATAAATATTTGAAAATAGGGAAAAGTAGTGCTTACATTTCCAGTTTGCAAACGCTACCTTTGAACTTGTTGAAATTGCCATTGCGTGTGCTTGTGAGTGAACATCCGCACTACTCTGCCTCTGATTGGCAAGCGATGGAAATGTACTGTATCTAAGCCAATCATCACGTTCTCAGTTCCACCACATTCACAGACACACCAATCATCTTCACTGGTTGGTTATGTGTCCCGCTCCAGCCCCGAACACATACACCCTCCCCAGAGAAAGAGAGGTCCTATGGCTGAGAGAGACGCTGCTCACATGAAAACCGCTTCAGTGTTCTCAATTATAGTAATGTGCATTTTATTGACTGTAACGGTGACGGCATTGTAATGAGGGAAACAGTAATTCATTTGATTACTCGTTAGTAACGCCGTTTATTTATAGCGCCATTATTCCCATCACAGCTGAGGACCATCTCATTCATTTATTTGTTTGTTTGTTTATTAATTATTCTTCTTAATATTACTTTGTTTAATTTTCCCCACATGAAAGCAACACCATTTATCATATCTGTTCATGTCAGTTCCTATCTAACGACTAACCGGCAATAACAATAATCTCTCTCAAGGCTTTTATCACATTATGCTGTTTGTCCAGTCATTACGCTCGCATTATTTCCGACTCTTTCTTCATTATATCTGCATTCCTATCAGTCTGCCTGCAGTCCTTTAGAGTATTAGAGTCTGCCTGTGGCATCGGAGACGCATCTGATCTTCCCAAGTTGTTTCCTTTGCTTTGATGAAACCAACACTGCTTGAAAATCAATGGAGTGGCTGCGGAGAGCGAGAGGTCAGAGTAAGTGCTCTCGTGTTGTTGCGTTCGCAGTGGTGTGATGGGAGCAGACTCGGGCCAGCATGTAATGTGGCCCCTCACTTCAAAGGCCCAAAGAAAATACATAAATACAGAGCCATTAGGCGGATTGTTTTCTTAACTTAACATTTCAAACACATCGTCCACAATCATGTGTTGAATACACCCCCCCCCCCCTCAATTCTGCTATGGTAATGCTGTTTTTTACATGTCAGGGCAGTCCATGGTACTGCTGTTGGAGAATCCTTGACACACGCAATTACTTCATGTTGTCCCAACACAAATCGAAGTTTTTACAAATGTAAGTGGATTGAACATAAAACAATTAAGTTGTCCCAAAAAACACTAAAGAATTGTGTTGTTTAAACTCATTTTAAATAAGTAGTTTGAACAAGCAGCAAAAGAGAGAGAGAGAGAGTAAAAAATAAACTATACTATAGACAAACAACAGCCTCCCTTGGTAGTTTTGCACACCTAAGCGTGCTTTCAGACCTATGGTTCAGTTAATTGGGTTTAGACCAAGGGCAACAAATTATATATCATACCATTTTTCAGCCATTTTGTCTCCTTTTTTCACACCACACTGATTTCTGTGATCTGAACCAGTTGAAACAAACCAAAATGCAGTCATGTGATAACACCTACATCACTTGTTGGACAGACGTATCTTTAAGCATAGTTTCTAAACTGCTTTTTTGATTGGACAAAATTAACGTGAGAATATTCCTACCAAACTTCCAAAAGTAAACAGAGAGGAGGATAAGCTGGCAGACAACACATCGCTTGTTAGTGTAGACAGCAGACCGCACTTGCTGACTGTGTCCTTGGTCATTCATTCATTCATTTTCCTTTGGCTTAGTCTCTGATTTATCAGAGGTCGCCACAGCAGAATGAACCGCCAACTATTCCAGCATATGTTTCACGCAGCGGATGCCCTTCCAGCTGCAACCCAGTACTGGGAAACACCCATACACACTAACATTCTCACACACACACTCATACACTACGGCCAATTTAGTTTATTCAGTTCACCTATAGCGCATGTCTTTGGACTGTGGGGGAAACCGGAGCACCTGGAGGAAACCCACGCCAACAAAAAGAGAACATGCAGACTCCTCAAAACTAATTGTCGTTAGTAAAAAAGTCTGTCCATCCCTCCAAATATTTTTTTTTTTGGGCCAATATCACACACCTCTTGTATCTTCTGTAATAAAAAAAAGTTGCCCAGTTAGTATGATCAAAAATAATGCAATTGGGAGCAAACTAAGGTTTAACAAGAGGACATTTTCTCTAGTCCAGGCCTCAACTCTGGATTTAAAGGAATTACGAGGCAAGTGCACAACAACAAGGCCAATGGACATGCTGGGCAAAGCCAACCCAAAATGACAACACAGGCTCATTGTGAACTCTTACCCCTGTATACATTTCTGGAGAGCACGAATTATGTAGCCAGAGGTACGTATTGTTGGGTTTTATGGATGGGGGTGGGTGGAGGGATCAGTCGGTCAGTCAGTGAGTCAGTCGACAGCGGTCTCTGGTGGATTTACGCGAGAACAGCAGGCGCGAATGGCACTCGCAAGAGAAATTTGAGATCTGAAAAAGCATACACAGCGGCCTCTGGTGGATTCACGAAAAACAAAAACAGCAAAAAAACGTACCTCCTGGGGCGTATTTCGTGATCTCCAGAAATGTATATAGGGGTATGTATCAATAATGAGCCTGGGTTGCAAAATGTCATTAAATCAAGCATGACTCAAAAAACACATCAAAAATGCAAACTGATTTGATGTCAAAACCTTGACATCTATTCGACATCCACATATTGATGTCCCTTTTGACCACCAGAATAACCACAAAAAATGTTATATTATAATATAAGAAAAAAATTATTCATCTGGAAGATTCAATTACGAATTTACACTGGAGTTGTATCCTAATAATGTATGTAAACTATCTTGATGTCAAAATGACATCAAATTCAAATCTAACATTGGAATCAAAAACACGTCAACAGCTTTCTTCAAAATATCTTCTTTTGTGTTTTGAAGAAAGCTGAAAACCTCTAATCATTAACTTCCATAGTGTGAGTAATTAGCGAGTACATTTTCATTTTTGTGTGAACTATTCCTTTAATACCCATAACACTATCACTTCAAAAAAAACACTTACATGGTGTTTTATTTACTGAAAAATTCAGTCAAGATATTAGCGCTTCTTTAGTCTGATATTCGCCACCGCTGCAGTGAGAATGGCGGACGGGGTTCAAACATGCACACATCCGTGGGAGAAAACACCACAAGTCTGGAGTTCACTCAGTGAGCTGTAAATGTGGATTCGGAGACAACATTATTAGTGTCACAGGGGAGTTTGTAAACCATGGAGCTGACACTGTGAACTCCAGATATAAGGGTGATCCTCCATGTAGACAGATTACCACTTCATTAAACCAAAGAGGGCTTCAAACGGCAAAAAGCTCGTCAGCAAGCATTCCAGTCAGAAAAACCGCCACATCAAACAGCAACCCCGTCTGTCTTTTTCAACTTATTATAACTCCAAATGTTTACTGGAAGGAAATCGCCTCCTTTTCCCCCAATACTACAGTATACGGGTAGTAAACATGTTTACAAGTCCAAGACAGAAACAAATTCATAACATACTCTTATAAGCTATTTTTAGACACGAGAGTTGTAAACGCATTGTTAAAAGACACATGAATCAGAAAACCATTTTAAGAAGTACTTTCTCATTTTTTGGAGTGTTTGAGACCTTGGAGAAGCCTCACAAACCTGCCAGACAAACAGTTTGATGTTAGTGACCACAGTTTAGCGGCTGACCAGAAACCCTGGTAAAAAACATAATGAACCACCCGCAGCGGGAGCCTGAATTTCTGCCATAGGACTGCATTCGTGTTTTCTAAGACAATATTTTTAGCCTCCACTTTTTTTCTCCATTGGCGACAGAACAAACTACTGATGTCCAATGACTTGTCTAATTAACCTAACTTGCCTAGTAAACTAATTAGCCTAGTTAAATTGGACTTTAAGGTGAATACTAGTATTTTGCAAAATAACTAGTGAAATCAACAGAGGCTCATTGTGGATACGTACCCCTGTCTACATGTCTGGAGAGCGCGAATTATGTAGCCAGAGGTACGTATAATAAACGCTATGGGGCGGTATGACGCCGCCGACAGCTTCTGTTCCTTTTAGCGCTACCAGCTGAGCGCTTATCTCCATACGGCTTTTCCGGTGTTACCAGTTTGCCCAGTGGCTCGCTGCGTACGCTGATAGACTTGGGACACGGAGCAGAGTTTACAGCAACGACGGGGTTTGAGTCTGGCAAAGAACGTTTCCAGAAACCAGGTAAAACAAAATCAAAACTCGATTGCTTTTCTTTTTCTAGATTGCTTTTGAAAACATTATCAGTTGGGTTTAGGGACGGTGGTGGGTGGGTCAGTCAGTCATTCGACAGCAATCTGGCCTGGTTGGCTGAAGTGTATATTGCGCCCTCTGGTGGATTTATGCGAGAAGAGGATGCTTGAGATAAATTTGAGATCATCAAAAAGCATACACATCGGCCTCTGATGGATTTGCAAAAACAAAAACTGCGAGCAGACGTACCTCCAGTTACGTATTTCGCCGTGCCCAGAAATGTAGACCTGGGTACATATCCGTAATGAGCCTGGGTTGAGTAAAATACACTCAACAAATGATTTTTGCTGCTTGTTCAAACCATATATTTAAATTTAGTCAGAACAACACAATTTTTAAGTTTTTTTTTGTGACAACTTAATTGTTTTACATTCAATCCACTTAAATTAGTAAAAAACAAACAAACAAAAAAAATACGATTAAGTTATCTTAATAGATTTGTGTTGGGACACCATGAAGAAATTGTTTGGAACCCTGCATTTTTTTTACTGTGTATTATGTGCTGTCATTATGGCAAAGACAAATGAAATTAGTTACGTTACGTAAAAAATAAAATATTACGTTAAAAAACGTGTTAAAATCTCTTTGTTAAACAGCACTTATTTTAAAGAATTAATTTTAGAATTAATGATTCAGTCTTTATATATAATCAATAATAATAATATCAATAATAATACAAGATTATTCTGTTAAAACATTCCTGATGGAAATTTTCACAGATCCCAGCATCAGGTGTTTTGAGCCTAGATTACAGATTTAAGTTTTAAACGCAGACAATCTGTCAATCAGATATTCTGCAAACTAGTCACCTTAACATGGGCTGTAATGTGAAATCAGCTACGCTCTCTCAGATCCAATCAGAATGAGGCAATGTGCCAACAATAATGTGATGACACCTCTCTAGAGAAGAACCAGACCCTCGCTCACTTCAAAGAGCTCGCCAGTGCTCTCAGACATCAACTGGTAATAAAATACAACAAAGATTCATCACTTTTCCATGACATGAAAGGAATCTCCAGCATAAAGAATACCTGACTTCAGTATCTGGGAGTATTCTTCATCCCACTCTTCATGTAACCTGTTTGCAAGCAGCTTTAGCTTTTTTTTTTACAAGGATACAAGAAATGGGGTCCCACTTTATATTAAGTGACCTTAACTAATATGTACTTACACTGAAATGAATCATTTGTTACAATGTACATGTTTTTACATTGTACTAATGCTTGATTAAATACCTGCATGTAATTAATTTCTGGCTTACATCTTTAATTACACTGTTGACCATCCCTTACTCCATTAGCCACCCTTAAACCTACCAATACCACCAAACCTGTCGCTTACATTACCCGTATCCCACCTCAAGAGCACCAGAAGTGTTCTGCAATACATTATGAACACAGTAATTACATTGTATTTATTTTTGTATGCAAGCATATAGTAGTCAAGGACACTTAATATAAAGTGGGACCAAAAATGCTAAACGAATTACACAGATCTTCTCAGAGCAGCTCAAGCTTGTTACTAAAATTGAAGAAACCAGTAGGAAAATTGGCTAGATTTTAGCATGACACTCTTTCAGAGATAGAGATATAGTTTGGGAGAACAGAGAGTCAGGATTCTATAGGAAAAGTCTCCCCGTTTGACGAATGGATCCCTGTGCTGTTTGAACTCCCCCTTGAGGTCACTCTGGGTGAATACAGTGTGCGAACAAACCATCATGTTGACTACAGACACTTTTTTTTTTCATTTAAGAGTGTTTCAGCTCTCCGTGAAGCAAAGTCGACTCGTCACATGCAGTAAAACAAGGACACTGCTTGTGTTTTGTGTTTGTTAAATGTGTTTTGTTAAATTCCATAACCAACGAAGCAAGTTGTTTCGTTTTAGGGTTTAAATGTCTAGTAAATATCTTAACGTTTTGTTCATAGATGAAATGCTTCTGAATTTAAGTTATTGTGAAATAAATCAAACTCATGCACTGAATATGTAATTATTTAAACTTTTAAATACATGGACGTCAAATATAAAAATAAAAAAAGTCTTTGTTATGTTTCATTTTTTATACCTGTAGTTTTGAAACACACACAAACACACAAATGCTTAATTTTCCTATAAAATGGTCACCACACAACGCACATATTAATTGCAAAATATATGTATTAATATTATTATGATTAATCAGGGACTAACCTGAAGGATAGCGAGTGAGTGAGTGATATTTATTCATATTAACATTAACAATAAAATCATTAAATGGCATCGTTCCACTAAAAAAAGTAACCTGACAGTGAGAATAACAATAAATGGCAATTAAACATCACCTCATGGAACATGTAGCTTAATGTGTGTTTATTAAGTCACGTAAGCGGAAGTGGGAGGAGTCGTGGTGAACCGGGTTCAAGGAATGTATACTGAAGTGTTGTAATAAAAACAAGATAAAGCTATCAGTTGTGGGTGCTGTCCATGTAACATTTACAGATCACAAAAAATGAAGCTGTTATGTGCTTTGTTATTTATTTTTTAGGACAGTATATGATTTTTTTCAACCCAGCCTCATTGGGAAAATGTGCCCAGTGCCACATTTTTGAGAACCGACAAATACGTACCCTGTAATAATAATAATAATAATTCCTTACATTTATATAGCGCTTTTCTAGACACTCAAAGCGCTTTACACAATGGGGGGAATCTCCTCATCCACCACCAGTGTGCAGCATCCACCTGGATGACGCGACGGCAGCCATATTGCGCCAGACCGCACACCACACACCAGCTGATTGGTGGAGAGGAGACAGAGTGATGAAACCAATTATGATATGGGGATGGTTAGGAGGCCATGATGGACAGAGGCCAGTGGGCAAATTTGGCCAGGATGCCGGGGTTAAACCCCTACTCTTTTTCGAAGGATTCTTGGGATTTTTAATGACCACAGAGAGTCAGGACCTCGGTTTAACGTCTCATCCGAAAGACGGCGCTCACTGAGCAGTATAGAGTCCCCTTCACTATACTGGGGCGTTAGGACCCACACAGACCGCAGGTTGAGCACCCCCTGCTGGCCTCACTAACACCACTTCCGGCAGCAACCTAGCTTTCCCAAATATCTCCCATCCAGGTACTGACCGGGCGCAGCCCTGCTTAGCTTCAGTGGGCGACCATGTGAGAGTTGCAAAGAGCTAGCTGCCGGCAACTACATCTTCTTGCAGTTTTAGTTTTATACACACGTGTACATTTTTGACAATCTCAAATGCGTTACTGGGGTGCGTTTTCTTATACATACAATTTCTCGTATATCCACCAGGGGCCGCTCTGGACATTTTCTGCCAATTTCAACGTCTTTCTTGCACATGTTCGTGAGAAGGCCGTCAGCTTTTCATTATATATCAGCTTGATATCGACTGACCCACCCACTCCTTTCCTAAACCCAACTGATAGTGTTTTCAAAAACAAACTACAAAAGAAAAGCCATCGCGAGCCGCGCGTTTCTACCGTGATCTCACACTGCTTTTATTTTCCCTGGTTTCTGAAACCGTCTTTCCTTGGACTCGAATCCTGGTCAACTCCACTTTGCATCCCAAGTCTGACACCATTTTTGGTGAGCTACCGAGTTTTTTTCACTCATGATATTTACGGTGACATATTGTCGATGAATAAATAATTATTTTTGTGCACCTCTTTACACAACACCAAGTAAATACCACAAAACAACTTAGCAGTGTCTATGATTTGTAATTGACAGCACAGATATAGGGACACTAGTGTTTTAAAGCCATGAACTGGCAACCTTCACGGCCAATCACAGTCATTTCTGTTGAGCACAACAGCGCTCAAATGTTAGTGGGAAATGGACGTTTTTAAAATATCAGTAGCGATTGGTATCAAATTCCAGTATGGTGACAACACTCCTTTGTGGTGGCGTTCATGCGCATTTTCCTAAATATGATTTATCCATCATAATTTATGAGAATTGTATACATTTGCCTCACCTATATATCTCCATATGGTCAACGTTTCTGGTGTGGTAAAATCAAGGTAAAACTATGTGGTTGCAGTGTACATTTCTCTTATGTCTGCTTTTGAAACCACTATTTCTTGGGTTTAGGGAAGTGTTTAGCTCAGTGGTTTGCCAACTGATCTGTACAACAGGCTCTGCCTTCTCCTGGACTTGTACAAGAAAGATGTGTTTCTGAAATATACAACACGTACTGTATGTCCCAACATGTGAAGACTTATTTGATTGGGGAAGGACGCAGTCTCATAGATGAATCATATTTGATTAAATAAATTAAAAAAGTAATTTTTGCTGAAATACACAACACTTCAAACTGTAGTAACTTGCATTTGCATTGTGTTTTAGGCTGTGTCTATACATATGGGTATTATTATGAACAAAGCTTTTTTTAAAAATGTTATCTTAGTCCACATGAAAATGCAAAAACGCACTGTGATGCATGTTAAGGGCAAGCCAAATGAACAGACGGAGATAATGACAATTTTATGCTGGGTTCACACCAAACAGGGAATTAAGTAATTTTGCAAGTAAATTGCATGCAAGTCAATGCAAACGTGGGAACAAAGGTGGATTACTGTCCCACGGTGCGTTTGCCGCACATTCGCATTTTACACGTTTGGTGTGAGTGCACATGCTGACATCATGAGGTGAAAACTCCGGTTTTAGTGTCCACATGACCACACTGTCAGAAAATCTTCTGCCTGGATGGAATTTACAGAAAGTTTCGGTTTCAGTCTCCCGATACTCTGTTTTTGTGTGGACAAAAATCGAAAAAAGTGCAATTTTGAAAATACCCGTGTTCGTAATATAATTCTCTATTATAGATCAGTGATTCTGCCGTTTTTCTCACTTTCTCGATATTTTCCCAGCTTGAAAACATTTTGAATTACCCACTTGTAAAAATGACTTTGTGGTAGTGTTGTCACGATACTGGAATTCAGTACCAGTTGATACTGAAATTTAAAAAACGTCCATTTACCGCAAACATTTGAGCGCTGTTGAGCACGTTCTTAAATACCGCTGATTTGCCATTGTGTTCACGTACTCAACAGAAATGACTGTGATTGGCCGTGTAGCTCATCAGTTCATCGATCTTACCGCTGTTTAAACACAGATACAGGGACACTGGAGCGTTTTAAAGTTGTGAAGATCAGCTGGTCTGTCTATGAGCTGACATAAGAGCAATCCGCTGATGAATTGACTGATCTTCGCAGTTTTAAAACTCTCCAGTGTCCCTGTATCTGTGTTTACACTCAATCAACAGCGGTGAGTTCGGTGAACTGATGACCTTCACGCCCAATCACAGTCATTTCAGAACACAATGGCAAATCAGTGTATTTAAGAACATGCTCAACAGCGCTCAACTGTTGGCGGGAAATGGACGTGTTTAAAATTTCCATACAGATTGGTACCGAATTCCAGTATCGTGACAACACTACTTTGTGGTGGCGTTCATGTGCATTCTCATAAATACGATTTATCCATCATAATTTGAACGCACTGAGTAATTTACAACAGCTTTAAATAGCCAATCAGAATCAAGAATCTGCACTATACAAGTTCAACTTTTTGATTTTAGTTACATTTCAAGAATTTATCTGGAGAAAATTCAGTGCCGTTATATCCATCTGGCTCTGCCTGTTTGGTTCCCACTAACCGTTGAGAGAAACTGAAGGAATGACAAAGGCATTTTTCAAATTACAACCCTGGCCACTTACTATTTCAGGACACACTAGTCAAACTCTTGTCAACAAGTCTACGTTTTTTTCTCTTTCCTTTTTACTTTCTCTCTGCGTTAAAAGCATGAAGTCTTCAGAAAGTACAGAGGAAAGGAATGACCATAATTGCAGTTTGGGGCAGCAGGGGAGTGCCAGCCTGAGACCTTTAATCTGCACATCTTCATTTGTCTCTCTCTCTCTCTCTCTGAACAGTGTGGTATATTCGGCTCTCATTTAACACAAAATGACAATGGTAATTTTCGTAATTGACAAAAATACCAGTGGCGTGCTGTCTGTTCTCTCGCTGTGCTCTTCATGTCCGCATACAGTAGCCCGAGATGTATTAATCATTGTAATGCCTTTATAACAGAGGCTGATACATGAGCCTGCATGTGAGGTCGCGGATATCTCATAAAGGCTTTTAAGGTGAAGAATGTAATTTGTTTCTGGCTGAATGTGACAGACAGTCATGCCTGTACTGTGTAGACTGATTTATCTGCAGTGTTTCTAATTGAGTGAAACACAGTAGTAATCCCAGGTGATGTGGTTTTTTCTGTCTCTGTTGTCTCAGTCACTCTTTCTCCCTCTCAGGCGAGCTGGAACTCTTGATATTGTACTTGGACCGGCTTACAGAGCTAGGAAATAGACAGATCACACACACCAGTGTGCAATGATAATAATAATAATAGTAAAATTGTTAAAACTATGAGGTAACATTACTGGAAAGAAGGGCCCTGTGGACAACTTTAATATGGATGAGTTCGATATGCTTTGTTTTTTCTATGTAGCATACAATTATTTTATATATACAGTCAAACCTGAAATTATTCATACCCCTGGAGTGTGTGTGTGCCTTGTATTCCTCTTGTTGTGTGAACCAAATGTCCCCAGAAGTATAGTATTACCAGAACATTTTCACCTTGTGGGTAAATTTTTTTGGTCACCATGAGAAGAAAGTCTCATAAGTCATACAGAATAAAGTAATTTGAAAATGTAAAATATGCTTATTATTTCCTGTGAGGGTTGGGTTTAGGGTAGGTGGTTAGAATATACAGTCTGTACAGTATATACAACATTACGTCTATAAGAAACCCCATAAAGATAGCTGTAAGTGTGTGTGCGTGTGCGTGTGTGTGTGGAGTGGTACGTTTACTTGCATTTCCAGATAACATTAATACAATTATACTCCATTATTTGTGATAATGAATATACATAATTTTAATAAAATATGTAAACTCAATATACATGTTTAGAATAAACACTTGTTGATAAGTAACCATATTTCGTGGAAAATGTAAACTACAAAAATACCTATAAATGTGTTAGTTCTACTTAAGTTGATAAAAAAAATTACTTGTTTAAACACAATCATTTAATTGTGAGCTGTAATAAATTCATGTCGTTAACACTGAAGTGTCGATTGTATTCAGTTTTCACTTAAAGGGATAGTTCACCAAAAATGCACACCTTTTACGTGTGTCAACCTTTATGAGTTTCTTTTAAATGAACATAAGAAGATATTTTGAAGAATGCTGAAAACGATTGACGTCCATAGTATTTGTTTTTTCCTATTATGGAAGTCAATCGTTACAGGTTTTCAGCTTCTTCAAAATATCTTCGACAAGATACGTCGAACAAAATATGTTCAACATAAGAAACCAACTCTTGATCGTTTGGAACCACTTGAGGGGGAGTAAATAAGGAGTATATTTTTTAATTTTGGGGTGAACTATCAGTTTAAGAATAAATCATATTATTTTTATAGTAAATATTCTTTTTAAACATATACAAAAATGTAGGTTTTTTTATACAAGGCTTGTCTTTTTCTCATGATTGCTGCAGTTGTGTAAACTCTCCTGTTTCCCCATTCAGTAGTCAACCAAGCCACTGGTTGGTGGATTTTGCAGTCACACTTTATTTTAAGGTACAATTCTCACTATTAATAATCCATTAACTATGATTTTTGCCTCAATAAACTCCTAATTAGATGCTTATTAATAGTTATTAAGTTATTATTAGCTATTGTTACCTATTATTAGGTAGGTTTAGAGTTGGTGGGTGTGATTTTGCCAAGTAGGATGCGATCCTGGACTAACATCTATGTTGATCCTGGAATGTAATTTTGGTTCGAAAATATAACCCATAAATAACTACCCCTAAACCCAACCCTAACTGTAAATTATTCCCAAAATCAGAGGGGAATAATAGTTGGCTAACAATTACGTAGAAGCACATAGCCATAACTGTAAGCCTAAACTTAACATAAACGATAAACGTATCCCTTAATTCTGATTGGCTGATGGGAATGTTGTTCCAAGATCAACATAGATGTCCTACTTGGTAAAATCACACTAATCGTTTAGGGATGTAGAGTAAGATCATGCAGAATATGTACTTCATAAGTACCAATAAACACCCAATATCTTAACATTAGGCAGGTAATAAGCCACTAGTTAATAGTGAGAATTGGTACTTAAACTAAAGGGTTACTGATTTTATTTTACTTTACTATCTGCTCCAGCTTAAAACAAAAACATAAATAACCCATATGAATTAATCCATAAATAAATCGGACATGTCCCTTATAAGATTTAACTATGGTTTTACTAAGAATAAAAAACAAAAAAAAAACTACCCATAGTTTAACCATGGTATAACCATGTTGAAATTGTAGTTATAATAATGGTAATCAATGAACAAAAAATGTGGTTACTAGACTTTTACTATAATAAAACCATGATTCATTTTGGTAAGGGCAGTGGTAGTCAGTAATGAAGTAAATGTAATTTGTTACGTACTTAAGTACCTTTTTCAAGTATCTGTACTTTACTGGAGTATTTCCATATGGGGATACTTTGTACTGTAACATCGCTACATTTCAAATACCTCAAATACCTTACTTTTTACTCAATTACATTTTGCAAACTAGTTATTCCTTTTATTTATATGGGTGGATTAAAATATATTTGGTCAAACACCAATCAGGATACAGCGCGCACTCTGCAATGTCAGTACAACAACCAACCCAGGCTCATTATGGAAATGTACCCCGGTATACATTTCTAGAGAGAGCGAAATATGTCCCAGGAGATACGTTTATTTGCAGTTTTTCTTTTCGCAAATCCACCAGATGCCGCTGCGTACGCTTTTTCAGATCTCCAATTTCTCTCACAAGTGCCATTCATGCCTGCTGTTCTTGCGTAAATCCACCAGAGGTCGTTGTCGACTGACTGACCGACCGACCGACTGACCGACCGATACCTCCACCCACCCCCTTCCCAAAACCAAACCTATAGTTTTTAAAAAGCACAGATTGACCAGCGCCCACCCCCCTCCCTAAACCCAACCGACAGTGATTTCAAAACCAATCCATAAAAAAAGAAAAGCCCTCCCAGCTGCCTGACTTTGGTTTTCAGATCTTACCACATTCTCACCCTGTTATTTACTTTTACAAAATTGTTTTGCCTTTTGTGTTTGTTTTACTTGCTTTTTGGAACCTTTCTTCGCCAGACTTGAACTCCGTCGTCACAGTCGACTCCTCTCTGCATCTCAAGTCTGCCGATGTACGCGGCGAGCCACTGGGCAAACTGGTAACAGCAGAAAAGCCGTCCACACGAAGATGAGCGGTCAGCCGGTAGCTCGAAAAGAAACAGAAACCGTAAGCAACATCATACTGCCCCAATAGTTTGTCCAGACGTTTGACTGGTAGCACATATCCAACTCTTCCGGAACATATAAATGGACACAATGTGCAGAAAACAACAGTCTGACCGCCGCTGTTCACTGATGCACTATATCCAGTCTGCGTGTATGCGAATGTGCGTGTCTATTCTCCTCTATCTGTTTACACTTTACAGTTGTCTCTGCTCAAACGCAGCATCAAAGTCGAGGGCAGAGGTCAGGCATATTGTTGGCCGCAGAGCGCAATTGTCTTCAAAGGACAAAGATCCCATTGCTGCCTGCTCTTCTTTAAAGCTTGCAATCAGTTAATACAACAGCGGCGGGTCACTTTTGTGTAAAAAGGGCGCTCTGGTTCTGTCTGTCCCAAGGAGGTGGCACTCAAAAGAGAGACTACCTTTGAATAATTAGAGCCTCTGACATCAAAGCCCTGGTTTAGTCTGCTCAATCTCTGCAACACAGACACTAAGCAACAACACACACACATAAAAATAAATAAATAAATAAAAGCGTGTCATCGTATTCCGGCCTGTTGTTGTTGTTCTGGATGGCGAAACCCAAAACCATGTCAAACATAATGGAAAATATTTGAGGTCCTCTTTTATTAACCAAGAGCAGCTTTGATGTTTGACGTCTTTATTTATTTTAGAAGAAGAAAGAGAAAGGGGCGACGTGGCGTGTCAACGTCTCTTCTTTTGGAGACTGGAGACCAAAAAGACAAATAATATAAAACAAAACCAGAGCTCCCTCGCTCCATATAATCAATTAAACATCATTATCAGATGAATTTGGCTGTTTTAGCAAAGATCAAAGAGCGGTAGGAAATGATCAAAGTGACAGGGTTTGTTTGAGCCCAAAGCCCCTCACTGCTACTGCAGCTCCTCCTCCTGTGTGATGCTGTCTGACTACGAGCTCCAATCAGCAGACAAAAGAGGAGAAACAGTCAAAGGAGAGGCCGAGACACAGACCCCTCAAAGAGAACACGGCCCTTTCATTCTCTTATTGTGTTTGTCTGTGTCTGTTTATGTGGTTTAGGAGGACAAAACTGTATAATGACATGGGTATGACCTTGGTATTACAATGTTGAGGTGGTTTATGAGGACACGGCCTTTGTCTTCTTAATTCAAAATGCTTGAGACTTTTATTTCAGTATGTTCATTGTAAAAAAAATGCTGGGTTCCACACAATCAATTTATGTTGAGGCAACATGAAGGAATTAAGTTAACGTATTCGATTTTACAAATTTAGTTTACTTAAGTTGTCCCCCCAAAAAACTCAAGAATTGTGTTGTTTCAGCTAATTTTAAATAAGTAGTTTGAACAAACAGCAAACTTAATTTTTTGAGTGCTGATGTACTGAAACAGAATACAGTGGTCCCTCATTAATCGCAGGAGTTACGTTCTAAAAATAACCCACAATAGGCAAAATCCGTGAAGTAGTCCGCTTTATTTTATACAATTATTCATGATGTTTTAAGGCTGTAAAACCCCTCACTACACCCTTTATACACTTTTCTCAGACAGGCATTAACATTTTCACACTTTTCTTTCTTGTTTAAACACTTATGTTATTTTCCTCATTCTTTATGTAAAGAACTGAAGAATCATTTATTCCATAATGGCGCCCTAGCCGTGTAACTTCTACCTTTCTTTGGTCAGAAGTGGAAATTTTTGTGCTATGGTTAGCATCTTCCTGTGCCTTTTGGGTGCTACCACAGGTGCCTTTGATGGAACGTTTCGTCAACATTGTGGGGTTTGTTGGGGAGAAAATCATTCCCTTGTAGCAAATTAACGGTTAAGAATCATGGTTAAGAATAGTGTGGTTGAAGCCGTCAAACTGACTTCAACAGAGAAGAACCGTAAAGTCTGAAGTAAATGGTCAGGCTTTGATTGAAGATTACCGAAAAAAAAACAATTTCAATGGATTAACTCGCACAAATTAATGTTTCACCTAAAGGATAACAATGTGCGCTAGCAAAATATACATTATAAATTTTTATTTTATACTGACTTAAAAAAAAAAAAAAAACGCACTTAACGGAGTCTTTGAGTGCGCGTGTGTGTATGTGCCTTGTATTGATTACGTTGTGGGGACGTTATTTGTCCTCGTTATTTGTTTTCCACGTGTTTGCGTGGGTTTTCTCCCGGTGTTCCGGTTTCCCCCACAGTTCAAAGACATGCGGTACAGGTGAATTGAATAAACTAAATTGGCCGTAGTGTATGTGTGTGAAAGAGTGTGTTTGGATGTTTCCCAGTACTGGGTTGCAGCTGGAAGGGCATTCGCTGTGTAAAACATATGCTGGATAAGTTGTCGGTTCATTCCACTGTGGCGACCCCTGATGAATAAAGGGACTAAGCCAAAGGAAAATTAATGAATGAATGAGTTGGGTTTAGGTGTAGGGTTGGGAATCTGGGATAGGGAATAGATTATACAGGGGATATAATATACAGTATGTACAGTATAAGAATCATTATGTCTATCGAAGGCCCCATAAAGATAGCTGTGTATGTGTTTGTGTACCTTGTATTCCTTACATTGCAGCAATACCTGTAAATTTGGTCCCCATTAGTACCCATGAGGAAAACGGCTCATAAATCAGACAGAATGAAGTATTATGAAAATGTAAAAATGCAGATTGTTTCCTGTGAGGGTTGGGTTTCGGAGTAGGGGGAAATAATATACAATATGTACAGTAGAAACATCATAACGTCTATAGGAAGTCCCCATAAAGATAGTCATACAAGTGTGAGTGTGTGTTGCTGAATGCTACATACACCCCACTGAAGTGACAACTCTCTTAACGAAACATTTAGCTTTTTCCCGTTAATCAATTTCACATGAAAACTGAGCGATGAAGCCGAACGACAGAGGATGCTGATGAACCTCAACAGACGCATCTATATTCTTTGGGACCGACCAAAGGAATTTCAAACATCTCCTTTATTGTATACCATGAAAAGTCCACATGGCTCCAATATGACTTCACAGCCTCAAAGCATAGAGTCAAAGTGTAACATTCCTAACGGCAAGAAGAGAGCCTTAGTACATGTCCTTTACATCTTGACCCAGAACTGACAGTTCCCTGCTTAGAGGGTACTCTTTCATGGCTCAGGAGACTTGATTGAATTCATATTACTCTTTTATTGAAGTAACTGAAGTGTGTATTCCTTAAAATTCATAAATGATACAACTGTTAACATAAAGTAAAGGATACAGTATAATGTACTCATGGCAAAGGCCTTTTTTTTTGTTTGAAATACCTGAGCTGCAGAAATGGCAAATATCGCTGCTCATTCTATGCATATCATTTAGACGAATACTTTCCTACTTACAAAATAAAACTAAAATAAAGCTGCAAGCAGTGATGAAAGGGACCTCGCACCCGGGCTTACCGCCGCCCGGTGACCTTAGGATGACAGAGAACAGTGGACAATAATAATTCAAGCTGATATATGTAAAAAAAACCCTGAGAAAATCCTTGATTTATGCCAAACTTCTTTCTGTCAGCAGGTGGCGCTATGACTGTGACTCAATATTGGCATGTAGATGTCCTCAGGAGAGGAATCTCATTGAACCTGTGAATTTTTAGGCAGATCGGACATTGTGGGGCTGAATTATAACAACTTCCTCCTCCATGGCGAAACACTGAACTTTGTCAGTCCGCCACGGACACGCCCTTCGACAAAAACTCTAGATCTTCACAATTTAACATCTCAAATGCCTTTGGATTATACTGACAAAACTTGGATTTGATCTGATACAATTTCTAGGGAGAGTTTGTTACAGTGTAAAACATGTAATTTGCTGTTGCCAGCAGGTAGCGCTATAACTGTAACTGGATATTGGCATGTAAACATGTTCAGGTTAGGGCTGTTATCAAACGTGCGGATTTTGAGGCAGATCAGACAATGCACGCCTGAGTTATAACAACTTCCTGTTTCGTGGCAAAGCATCAAAGTTTGTGAGGCCGCCATGGATACGCCCTTCAGCGAAAACTCTAGATCTTCTCAATTTAACATCACCAAGGCTTTTAGGTGACAATACTCAATTTTGGTGTTGATCTGATAATTTCCCTAGGAGGAGTTCATTAAAATTTCGGCAGAGGAAGTAAAAAATATCTGACTTTCTGTTGGGTTTGAGATTTCGCACCAAGAGACTTTTTTTGTAGGTATTGGCATGGTTGATGTGTGTGCTAATTTTCGTACATGTGCATGAAGGTTGCTCGGGGACCACTCCATCAAAAGTGCATAGGTGGCACTGTCGAGCCATTTTGCCACACCCACATCCGAAACCTATAACAAACGTAAATTTTTGCCACTTCTGGTGCGTGTGCAAAGTTTCGTGAGTTTTCGAGCATGTTTAGGCCCTCAAAAATGTGATTCATTGTAGAGAAGAAGAAGAAGAAACAGAGCAATTTCAATAGGGCCTACACAACGTAGGTGCTCGGTCCCTAATGACAATGTCAAGAAAACACCATTTAAGAAAGCATCTGATAATAGCGAGGTGTATTCATTCATTCATTCATTTTCTTTTCGGCTTAGTCCCTTTATTAATCAGGGGTCGCCACAGCGGAATGAAACGCCAACTTATCCAGCATATGTTTTACGCAGCGGATGCGACCCAGCTGCAACCATCACTGGGAAACATCCATACACACACTCATTCACATACATGCACTACGGACAATTTAGCCTACCCAATTCACCTATACCGCATGTCTTTGGACTTGTGGGGGAAACCGGAGCACCCAGAGGAAACCCACGCAAACACGGGGAGAACATACAAACTCCACACAGAAACGCCAACTGACCCAGCCGAGGCTCGAACCAGCGAGGTGTATATGCGTTGCATAAACTCTGAAATTCACTTCTACATTTACCACCAGACACACCATCACAAGATTCCAGATACAAAAAGATTGTATGCCTGCTTCAGAAGTTACTACTTCCAGTGAGGTTCGGAAGTATGCATCCGATGGACGCTATGCTATGCCATAATTCCACAAGAGAAAATTCATGAATGGGAGTGAAGCGACGCAACTAAAGCAGGTAGGTCACATGATACTGACAAATGGCAGATATAGTAGGTCTGAGCTCCATTCATACTACTCGCATTCATACTATATAGAACATACTTTTCTAATGACCATGTAGTAAATTCAAATTCAAATGTAGTACCTACTTGAGTAGTAGGTGATTTCAGACACAGCCATTGACTTTACACATAAAACATTTATAAATGCTCACCACAATCCTTTTCAAAATGATGTTCTACCATAACAGTAGTTAAACTTAAAGAGAAGATATACGCTGTAGAACACCTTTGTATGATTGTTGAGATTGTAATCCCTGCTTTCTTAGTATATCAGTAGTGCTGAAACATTCAAAAATGGTTATCAAATACAACAGAGCTTGTGTGTAGAAACATTTACATATTTGCAAAGAGCATGTTTTGGTGATACATAAAATGTGTTCTGTGATGCAGGTGTGTAGCATCTCTTATATAATTTTCTCTTGGAGAACTGGTACTAAAGAAAATATTAAACATTGGTTAGACATCATTTGAAAGTATAGCACTGATTCCTGAGAACTTGATCACAAGAAAATGAAATCTGAACTATACCAATTTCATACATGCCTTTCTTTCTTTTGAATATATAAAAACTTTTAATGTGAGGCTTACTTTAGCATAAGGTCACAACAGGGGAACTTACTGAAACAGCTTGATTATCCTGCGATACATGTAAAATAAAGTCACTCTTATTCCGTATGCACACGCAATTGGAAAATAAATTTAGAGGCTTTGATGCACTTCAGCTGAGATGTTTTGCACTGATGTCCAATAGCACATTCCAGCTATCAAAGGCACGGACCACAGGCCTTTTCAAGCTTGTGTTTTTTTGCCACTTGAAACTCTAAATGCTTGGCAGCGGCATTTAAAAAAGGCCTTCTTCAGTTTGCTGGCAGCAAGGAAAAAGTTTGCATTGAAGTTATGTTTGATCAAGGGTGTGGGTGAGTGGAGGAGCATCTGAATGGGAGCTACAGGGTGGTCAGTCAAATGTGCCAGCCTGATAGTATGTTTTAACATCCTTCAGCATACTTAAAACTTCCAGTTTCACTGGACCTTGACAGTGAAGTGGATGTTGTGATGAGGGTATGACCTGGCTCTTGGCCGCAGGTTGTTTTGAGACTTGCTAACTGGCTCTCCTGATCTGGGGCTGTTTTATGTGAAGCTCACAAAGATACTCACCTGGCTTCTTTGAAGTTTTGCTGTTTGCTATGACATTATGAGGATGTTGCAACATATCACTGCTGAAAAAGCAAATGTTGCTAAGGTATGTTTTGCTTGCTGGGACCAGTGTGGGATGCAGTATACTGTTTTACTGGTCTACGGCAGCTTTGGGCCATGACTAAAAGGACAAAATCTCGGATTTTTGACCCTTTTTACATTTCTGGGTTCCTCAGAAGCAAATGTCATCAATCATAGTTGCTCCAGTTTCCCCCACAAGTCCAAAGACATACGCTATAGGTGAATTGGGTGAGCTAAATTGACCGTAGTGTATGTGTGTGAATGAGTGTGTATGGATGTTTCCCAGTGATGGGTTGCGGCTGGAAGGGCATCCGCTGCGTAAAACATATGCTGGATAAGTTGGCGGTTCATCCCGCTGTGGCGACCCCTGATTAGTAAAGGGACTAAGCCGAAAAGAAAATGAATGAATGAATATATATATATATATATATATAAATATAAAGTTATATATATATATATAACTTTGTAATATGATGCAAAGAGTCTTGTGAATAGGGTCCATAATCGGCTGAAATGAGTTTCCTTCACAAGGTGGCAGGGTGGCCTATCCCTTAGAGATAGAGTGAGGAGCTCTGTCACCCAGGAGGAGCTCAGAGTCAAACCACTGCTCCTCCATATTGAAAGGAGCCAGGTGAGGTGCCTCGGGCATCTGTTTTAGGTGCCTCCTGGATGCCTACCTGGGGAGGTGTTTCAGGCTTGTCCCACCGGAAGGAGGCCCAGGGGAAGATCCAGGACACACTGGAGGGACTATGTCTCTCTGCTTGCCTGAGAATGCTCTGGGACTGGGGTGTCCAAACTCAGTCCTGGAGGGCCGGTGTCCTGCTGAGTTTAGCTCCAACTTGCTTCAACATACCTGTCAGGAAGTTTCTAGTATATCTAGTAAGATCTTGATTAGCTGGTTCAGGTGTGTTTGATTAGGGTTGGAGATAAACTCTTCAGGTCACCTGCCCTCTAGAACCGAGTTTGGACACCCCACTCCCGGGGGAACAAGGTGACCAACAAAATTCTTTATATTTGTATGTGCATTTGCTGCACATCTACATTAGAAATATGGCATGTGATATGTGAGCAGCCCATACAACCCCCCAACAAGAATGATCGCAAATGTCTGGCATACACCAGTAAGGATACTGTTGGCAGTGGAAACAAGCCTGATCAGGATAACCCATATCAAACCATACTGTACTGTACTAAACTGTACCACTCATAAGACACATAAGAGAACAGGGACAACCTTTTTAGGCAAGTGGACTGTTTTTCCCATCATTAAACTAGCAAAAGTGGATTCACACACTCCATCAGTGCACCTGTGCCATGCACTTCAGACTCTGTGTTTAGATCATTAAATTTGCCCCAATATGTCAGAGTAGATTTTTACTACCTGAATAACAGCACATATGTTTTAAAGCCACATACACTCACCGGCCACTTAATTAGGTACACCTGTCCAACTGCTTGTTATCGCAAATTTCTAAACAGCCAATCACATGGCAGCAACTCAATGCAATTAAGCATGTAGACATGGTCAAGACGATCTGCTGCAGTTCAAACCGAGCATCAGAATGGGGAAGAAAGGTGATTTAAGTGACTTTGAACGTGGCATGGTTGTTGGTGCCAGACGGGCTGGTCTGAGTATTTCAGAAACTGCTGATGTACTGGAATTTTCACGCACAACCATCTCTAGGGTTTAGAGGAATGGTCCGAAGCAGAGAAAATATCCAGTGAGTGGCAGTTCTGTGGGCACAAATGCCTTGTTGATTCCAGAGGTCAGAGGAGAATGGCCAGACTGGTTCGAGCTGATAGAAAGGCAACAGTAACTCAAATAACCACTCGTTACAACCGAGGTCTGCAGAAGAGCATCTCTGAACGCACAACACGTCCAACCTTGAGGCGGATGGGCTACAGCAGCAGAAGACCAAACTCCTGTCAGCTAAGCACATGAAACTGAGTCTACAATTCGCACAGGCTCACCAAAATTGGACAATATAAGTTTGGAAAAACTGTGCGTGGTCTGATAAGTCTGGATTTCTGCTGCGACATTTGGGTGGTAGGGTCATTGGGTGGTTCAGGTGGTAGGGTGGTAGGTTGGCATCAAAAACATGGAAGCATGGGTTCCATCTTGCCTTGTATCAATGGTTCAGGCTAGTGGTGGTTGTGAAATGGTGTGGGGGATATTTTGGTGGCACACTTTGGGCCCATTAGTACCAATTGAGCATCGTCAGGACCATTAGGACCAATTGAGGCCACAGCCTACCTGATTATTGTTGCTGACCATGTCCATCCCTTTTATGACCACAGTGTACCAATCTTCTGATGGCTACCTCCAGCAGGATAATGCAACATGTCATAAAACGCGCATCATCTCAGACTGGTTTCTTGAACATGACAATGAGTTCACTGTACTCAAATGGCCTCCACAGTCACCAGATCTCAATCCAATAGAGCACCTGTGTGATGTGGTGGAACGGGAGATTCGCATCATGGATGTGCAGCCGACAAATCTGCAGCAACTGCGTGATGCTATCATGTCAATATGGACCAAAATCTCTGAGGAATATTTCCAGTACCTTGTTGAATCTATGCCACGAAGGATTAAGGCAGTTCTAAAGGCAAAAGGGGGTCCAACCCGGTACTAGTAAGGAGTACATAATAAAGTGGCCAGTGAGTGTACATTTGGAGGCGTCTGTTGAATGAATCCTGTTGCATTAAGTCAAACAATGGCACTGCATGTTTAAAAAATCTTTGATCAAGCTTTTCATCTGAGTTTTCGTTCTTGCACAGAGCAGGTCTTCATTTGTAAACTGCATTCTGGGACTTTTCTGAACCAGAGAAAAAGATAGAGCCTAAATTATAGGCAATTGCACAAGCTTTCTATTCGTGTCGTTCTCAGTTCGAGCAGAACACGAAACCGAGAAAAACAATATTACAACCTTCGCTCTGTGCCATAGCCTGATAAAACCGTTTTTTTTGTTTTTTTTTGGAGAGAGGCTTTGACCTGTTTCTCTTCTCATATAAAAACAAAAGCAGAGTGTGTGCTGACAGCTGCAGCTCCTGCTCCCCGTCGAGAGCTGATGGAAAGCTTTGAAGAACTTGACCTTCTGGAACAATAAAACGCCACCATCAAACGCTCTTCTGAGACAGGCCACTGACCCCGAGAACCAAACGCCTGCTGGAGAGTTCAGCGTCTGTGTGTGTGTGGCTTGCATTCAAGCTCACTGTATCTTCAGTTGTATTGGTGAGTTTGGAGGTCAAGCCAACTTGTAAATCTATAATGACAGATGATCCATCATCAATATATTGATCTGTATCTTCAATATACAAAACTTTAAGCATATTTTTAACAAGGAAAATGTGTTTTTAAAGGGAACATTCATTCTCCTTTGGCTTAGCCCCTTATTTATTAGGGGTTGCCACAGTGGAATGAACCTCCAACTGTTCTGGCATATGTTTTACACAGTGGATGCCCTTCCAGCCGCAACCCAGTACTGAGAAACACCCATACACTCTCACATTCACACACGCACTCATACACTATGGCCAATTTTGTTTACCCAATTCACCTATAGTGCATGTCTTTGGACTGTGGGGGAAACCAGAGCACCCAGAGGAAACCCACACAAACACGGGAAGAACATGCAAACTCCTGAGGTGACAGTGCTAACCACTTAGCCACCGTGCCGCCTTTTTAAAGGAAAATAATTTATTAATTCAATTTTCAATGGCTCCGTTTTTTTCAGGACAATATGAGATATGATGTGAGATAAATGAATGCCTTATTCACAAAAATGCTCATTTACAGTTGAAGGAAAAATTATTAGCCCTCCTGTGAAATTTGAATTCTTTTTCAAATATTTCCCAAGTGACATTTCACAGAGCAAGGATTTTTTTTTTCACAGTATTTCCTATTATATTTTTTTCTCGATTGGCCCGGAACAAACCACTGGTGTCCAAATGACTTGCCTAATTAATCTAACTTGCCTAGATAACTTAATTAACCTATTAATACTAGTATCTAGGAAAATTACTAGTAAAATATGTACTGACATCATGGCAAAGACAAAAAAATTATTAGTTATTAAAACTGCTATATTTAAAAAATGTGTTGGAAAAAAAATAACCAACAAAAAATAACCAACACAACCAATAACCATCCTTTAGCTTATTTCCTGCTTTATGAGGGGTCGCCACAGTGGAATGATCTACGCTTTACTCAGGTAATTGGTCTTAGCTAAATGGTTTAAAAATCCTCTATAATTTACTACTGAAACAAAAAAATTTAAACTTGGAGGGTCTGATGTTGAGTAATTTAATAGTAACTTTTATTTTTTTGGACTTATGTGTAAAAGGATTGTGAATAATAGGAGACGGAAATGCATTTGCTGAATAAACTCTGAAGTAGCTTGGTTGCTAGGATACCAATACTCCAATCAGCTGCTCTAACAACATGATGGAAACACACCTTAACACAATTGGAATTATTATTTTTAATGTCCGTCGTTGTGATCAACTCCGTTCCGCGCTCTGCCGACATACGTGGCGAGCCACTGGACAAACTGGTAACAGCGTAAAAGCCATCCACATGGAGGTAAGAGGTCAGCTGGGAAACGTGAAAAGGAATGCCGTCATACCGCCCCGTATCGTTCGTTTTAAGGATGAAATGCAGTCATACGTTCCTCTGGCTACATAATTTGTGATCTCCAGAAATGTATATAGGGCTACGTTTTCAGAATGAGCCTATGTTGTCTTTTGAGGCAGTTTGAACACATTCAACCACTTGAGAGTTTTCACTTCAAAAGCATTTTGACTGCTTCTGAAATACTATGAATAAAACACCTAAATCTTTTAAACTCTGATCTGAATGTTTGCTGCAACTTTTGTCTGATTCAGAGAAGATGATTTAATTTGCCACAAGTATTTGCGTAGTTACCGTTTCACACCTATATGGTAAAATGTAACGTAATGTCATCTTTAAAGTGGGATTTTAGCCAGGTGGCTTGGCTCATTCGCCAAGGCACATGTTGATTTCTGCTCTGGGCTCATAGAAACGCGTTGACAGTATAGATTTGAGGTCAGGGACGGGTCAGAGGTCAAGCTCCTGCTGCTGACATGAAAGCCGCTCTAAGCGCACCTTTCTTTGTCTCTGTCGTTCGCTTCTGAGAACAGCTGGATCTTCACAATCTGGGGCTCATCGGGACAAAACAAAAGCCATGTGTTAATTACCTTTGAAGGTGTAATGATTTCAGGGCCAGGAAGATCCTTCATCTGGTTTCGGATGTAGGACCACGAGGAGGCCGTGCTTTCATGTCTGGTTACAGTTTGACTTCTTTTATACCTGCCTGATGTGCACATTGCCTGTGGGAAAATCCTTCTGCACCAAAGCATGTTCACATTATATTTATGAATAACAGGAAAGGTTTTTCCCCCTCCCTTATCAGTCAATATATTGTATAAACCTATTACAAAGTGCATGGTGCACACACACTTATATTAATTTAACTTATAATAATTCACGTGTTTTGATACAATGCAAGTATGAAATACTTTAAAAGAAATGACCCATAACATTAACTGGGTTTCCATCACCCTGTATTAATGTGCATTTTGAAGTATCACATGAGAAATGATTGATGGAAACACCAAATGTTTATTTTTTAAAAATGCCTTTCTCCATTTTGCTTGTCTTGTTTACTGCTGGTTGCTAGGTTACCAATACTACAATCAGCTGCTCTAACTTGAGGGAAACGCACCTAATTTACAACTGTTTTTTTTTTTTTTTTTCGTGTACTTTGAAAATAATCACTTTACGTTGGGATGGAAACCTGGCTAATTACATGTTCAGTCTGTATGCAGAGAAGGTAGTCTTTTGAGGCACACAACACATTCAACCACCTGAGAGTTTTCATTTCAAAAGTGTTTTGACTGCCTCTGATCAAAAATGGATAAAACTTTAAATGTTTTAGACCCCGTTAACACTTACATTTAGCTTTGTCTATTTTGATAGGATCGACAAAAATGCATATTAATACCAGGCATATGTCAGAGAGATTAATACTTGAATACAGTGAAACATTTAATGCAAAGTAAATATATTGCAAAAGTATATGTATATATATATATGAAGTATCTCAAAAACTTTCATCAAAGTTGTGCTAAAACTATTGAACAACACCCATTCTTGTCTTGATTTTTTTTCAAATGCTGACTACTGAATACAAGCCAGACATAGAACTTACTTAGTGCAACTACAAGAAGAGTTACATGTACTAGACGTATACTAAAATCAGATTGAGGGTGCACTCACACTATGCTATCCAAACTGTGGCCAGGCGCGTTTCCTGGTTCGTTTGACAAGTGTGAGTGCTCCAAATCGGGCCCAGGCGCGGTTCAGTTGGCCGGCCCTGGCCCAGTTGGAAGAAGTGTGCCAAAGCGCGGTTCGGTTGGGCTTTGGCGCGGTATCTTATAGTGTGAGTACAAAGCGCGCCTGAGCCTGAAACTGAAGACGCAACATCATGCAACGGTGATATAAGCTCTTTCTTATCAAATCAAGAAGACATCTAAACACTCAATCATACTGAAAATTGGAACTGGACAGTTGTGTGTGAGTGCTGTCTTTTCCAAAATGACAAATAATGATTAAAAAGTTAGCCTGGTTAGTAGCTGGATGGGAGACCACATAGGAAAACTAGGTTACTGTTGGAAGTGGTGTTAGTGAGGCCAGCAGGGGGCGCTCAACCTGCGGTCTGTGTGAGTCCTAATGCCCCAGTAAAGTGAAGGGGACACTATACTGTCAGTGGGCGCCATTTTTCGGATGAGACGTTAAACCGAGTTCCTGACTCTCTGTGGTCATTAAAAATCCCATGGCACTTCTCGCAAAGAGTAGGGGTATAACCCTAGTGTCCTGGCCAAATTCCTTCCATTGGCCCTTACCCATCATGGTCTCTCAATCATCCCCATCCACCGAATTGGCTCTTTCACTATCTCTCCACTCCACCTATAGCTGGTGTGTAGTGGGTACACTGGCGCCGTTGTTTTGTTGCTACCATCGCATCATCCAAGTGGATGCTGTGTTTTTATTTAACCACTTAGTAAATAAGTCCAGTTGATGATAAAGATTAATGTGCACATTGCCTCCCAAATGAGACAAATGTTAACTACTAAATATTAATAGAAATACAAAAATATCAACCCAATCACTTTATTTAGTGTTCATATAAACAGTGTGTTCAGATTAATTAGTTGTAAAGATAGGCGAAACTTCAGCGTAAAACTTCAACTTCAGGGTAAACACAGCCAATGACACATTTGAGATTAATGGCTTCCCAGCAGGCACACAACACATCAATAATAAGACGTTAATATTCGGTTAAATTTAGGTTGTGATGTCGGGTGACCAAAATTCAATGACTAGCCAGTGTTTAAGGACGGCGTTATTTTGATGTCCAATAACAACGTCAAATGATTTTGATTTTTGGTTGTTGGAAAATGACCAAAATCCAACGTCCAGCCAACATCTTAAACCAATGTCATATTGATGTCAAATCCTGACAATTATTCATCAGGTATGGCAATTAAAATCCAATGTCTAATAGACGTCATAGTGGTAACGTCCACACAATGTCATGCTGTAACATAATTAGATGTTGATATTTGGTTGTTTTTTAAGGTTGCGTTGGAAAGTGACCAAAATGTAATGCCTGTCTGATGTTGGACATTGACGTTGGTCTGACGTTGGGTTCTGACGTCAACCTGATTTTCATTTCCACCGAAAATGCCACGTCCCCACAACATTGTGGTACATCATCAATCTGACATCATGTTGACGTCCTGTGCCTGCTGGGTTTTTTCACATGAGAACAATCTTTGAATTTTTTAGGCAGAAGTCTCCATTACCTCTATGTTCAATGTATTTGTGATCTACATTGAATTAAATATATAAAATAAGTCTTATTAGTGATTTTTGACTCGTATGACAATGTAGGGAATATGAGAAAATACAAAATTGTACCACTCCAAACAGATGATTGTGTAAGATACCTCAGAGGATTTAGGTGGAGCGATGCCATGGGAATGCTGATGAACAAAGAGCAACATCTAAGCGCTCAGATGTGCATGTTATACCGAAGACAAAAGCATAGATGCTTATTCCAGGAACCTAAAAGCACATTCCCAGAGCTGGAAACATGGACGGAAAGTAATCAGGCTGTGGAATGATGTCATCTTGATGAAAGACACATCATCAGAGAGCTGGTTGGCTCTGGCACTGTTTGGCGCAAACTGAGCTTCATCATATTAGAGCACAACATCAAAGCAGGTGCCAGGCTCCTAGAAAGGCCCGAAACGTGCCAGCTGCGTTATGACTGTGACATCTGACTGGCACGGGACAATGTGCTGCAGAGTTATGAAGACATGCTAATGCTGTGAATTTGCTGGATGGAGACAAATGCTCAGAAATTTCACATGGAGAATTAAAAAGGACTATTCAGAAGGGAAAAAAAAAAGAGTTTAAATTTACACTACGTGCAAATAGCCTCGTCTTTTAGGCAAAAGCTATTTACATATCATGAGCCCCAGACAACATTGTTTCCTCCAACTTATGTAAATCCTGAGAGTGTAAAATCCTGGTGAAAAAAACAGGCCAATCAGAATAAAGCACAAATTATGATATCGCGCATGGGATCATTAATATGCACGTGTTTGATTGGACACAATGTTTCCAAGTGAGATTACAACAATGATAACAATGATATTTATAAAGTCTGGATGAAATCAAAATGTACTCTTCTCTTTTTTTATATGTATATAGTAGTGCTTGTTATAAATGAGGTATCTGTGAATTTCATTATTTTATTAAAATTATTTGGCCTTATAATCTTTAATCCAATACCATAACCTTCCTTCACCCCTCAAAACGACTTTGCTTCACTTCTGGTCACATGGAACACCTTTAGGGCGGGCTATCTCTTTCTGCTCTGTCTTTCAGACAAATATGATATGATTCTGTCAGTAAAATGTAGCTCCTCGTCCGCATCGGGCATCTGAAAACATTCTGTGGTTGAAAAAAACTGTTCTTAGGGTTCTGATGGTGATTCTGGTGGACAGTAAACCTCCACAACTGTGCAAACTGGCATTTAAATCCTCCATCATTTTGTTAGCAATGCCCATCTTCCAACCATCCAATGGAATTCCAAAGGATGAAATCATCCACTACCCTATGTTTTTATCTCATTTCAGGAAACATTTCAAGTGGATGTATGTCACCCTAAGACAAAAAATGTCAATCATAACTTCCATTTCATGCCGACTTTAAGTTTATTTAAACTTGGATTATATTAACTATGTATGTGGGACTCTTATTTTGAAAACAGGAGAGGCTTTAAGCAAGAGTAATAGAGCAGTTTGGTGAAGCAGGCAATTATGCATGACCACAGAGTGTTTGCAGCTCATCAGAATGCAAAATGAGGGATATACGGATTATAAATATATTCAATGCCACCCTGGATAGACATAAGGTGTGTTTGTTAGTTTAACATGTATATTGTGATATTTGCCACATATGTTTTAATGTGGCAATACACATGTAGACTGCTGAGTATAAGTGTTAATGCATCATGACATATCACTCAGCTCTTCCTGTCATTTGTCTGGAGTTAAAAGACAGCAATGAACTTCAAAAACACATCTGTTTATACAGATTTAGATGTTAATTCTTGCCTGTGTTTTGCGAACCTTCAAAATATTGTCAAAACCAACCATATCATATTAGGGCCAATTTCAAGGTTTGGAAATGGATCTGTAAATGCTTTTTGGAGAATTGTTGCCCTTACCTAAGCCACATATTTAGATATCAGAGAACAATTTATCACATTGTATCAATGCATTCTAAGGCACCTTTAAATATCTGTTCACAGATTGTAGGTCACCCCCTTAAGAGTCTATATGTCTCTGCTTATTATAATAATTTGGTAAGATTGGCTATAATAAAATTTCTAATGCTAATCATGGCTTGCATAATGAGTTTGTACCTCCGGTTTGATGGAAATAATTCAGAGTATCAAGATTTAACAAAGTTAAGATGAAGCAGTCTTTTGTACAATCCAATCCTATAGTTAAATAAGTAACTTAATAAAAAAATTAAGAGTATTGTAAATATGGTTTAGTTGGATAAGTGCAGTAGGAAGGAAAGGTATAATAATGTTCAAGGAAGTGTAATGTATAATGTGTTTGATGAAGTGCTTGATGGATTGGTGTATACCCATTGATTGTTGTACACCCATTGATTGTTGTACACACAGGCACTGTTACGGAAGAAAAAACCTGTCTGGCAAAGTGCTAAATTATCATATCATATCATATCATCACTTACTCATTAAGAAAGCCAAATTTAGCTTTTTATAGTGTCTGAAATCACCTTTTCTTAATTCCATTTTTCTCTTAATCAACATTAGAAACCAAAACATAAAGCCAAACTGGGTCAAACATGCCTAAAATACAAATCCCCTTGATCAAATGGAGAACAAAACACCTGAACCTCATTGTGCAAACATTGTCTGCCAGTGTTTACATTAAGTATAATTAACTTTTTTTACACTCTTCGCAAACTAGAGTGTACAATAACCCTCTTTTGCAATTTGCTTTTTAGTATCATTTGCTATTTGCACTATAGCGTAAATAGCATCTCATTTTTGCATTTACTATACACAGTATCTTCCAGAGAAATTCTAAGAAGTGTTTGCTTATGCAAAAAATTACTGATGAAGTTTGAAGTGTGCTTGTTAAGGGCTTTGGTAGTTTTAGCATACTGATTTGTGAGTGTTCTGGGAGGTTTTTAGGTGGCTGCTTTAATAATGCCCCAACAAGCCTTCTGTAAAAGTTCGATCTGGCTGGTAAACACCTTTAAATTATCAATTGGTATTTGTAGCAAAGTTCACAGCTAATATTAAAGGTGCCGTATGTAAGGTTTTGACTCTTCTAAAGCATAAAAATAGCATAGTATGTTTGCAGATATTTAAGAAACATGCTAAGTGAACATATTTGTTTATCTGAAAAAACAATGCTAAAGTCAGATATTCTTCTTTGAAAATGTGCGTGTCAGAATGTCTGTCTTTGTTTTGGTCCCTTTAATCCACCCAATGCCAGTTTAGCCAATTATATTTTAGCACCTCAGGTTGTCTTGGTGGAAAACAATGTATTTCATTGATTCAGTCATGAAGGCTGTCAAAGCATGCGTCCCTGACCAAAAATGCAACCTCTGGTGGACAGTAGCAGCTTCCGAAATGAGATGCAGATTCAGAGTTCCATATGAGGTGGCTATTATTTAGCAACAGGGGCGGACTGGCCATAGGGAGCACCGGCCTGACGGTCAATCTGGGCTGCCACCGTGACTCTGGTTTGCCTCCCCCCCCTCTTTACTTACTGATTGCCGCAACATCCAACAACCCCTCCAAAAATGAATTGAATTTAACTTTATTTGACAGATTCAGACAAAATACAAGTATCCCATAAATTTTGAAATAAAACCATAGAGGATAAAACACAATAAAGCCCTTTAAAGCCCTTTTTGACAGAAACATTTAAATACCATAGCCATTCGGAAGCACAGAATAGTGCACTCACTGCACTCCAATGAAATGGTAAGGTTTACAATCTAATTAATACATATTAAACCTCTTAAACATTATTAATGTATATGCTGAATCACTGATATTTGTTGTTACAGTTCTAGAGTTCAATTTCAAACAGTTTATTTTATTCTCAAGATCTGAGGTAAGCTGTCCGCTGCTGCTTTCATTATGGCAATAAATATCACGTAAAATGGCATTCAAACTTACATTATTAGCATTTAACACTGAATAAAGCACACAAGGTGTACCTGAGGTGATCAATGTCATAGTTTATACTGTTGTTTAGCAGAGGCAGAAGCCGTTTCTAAAATAAAAATTTCAGGTGTTGGTTAGGACAAAAACTCATTTTAATATGACAAACATTCCTTCTATTGTGTGTCGTTGCTTTTAGTTAGGACAAGGACAGTGTAAGCTCGATTGTTAGGCATGCTTGCTCCTGTTGTTGTCATCAATCTGGCAACCTGTGCTTGCCTGGAGTTGTCAGAGGAGGAGCCGAGTGAAAAAGTGTTTTGAACCAGAGGTGTAATACCTACTTCAACCACTGGGTGTCAAACTTACATACTGCACCTTTAATATTAATCTGTTATGACACAGGGAGCAGGGAGAGAGAGAGAGAGAGAGAGAGAGAGAGAGAGAGAGAGAGAGAGAGAGA
>CAIGQV010016663.1:3929856-3956089 GCA_903798115.1 Danio jaintianensis | reverse complement strand
AGAGAGAGAGAGAGAGAGAGAGAGAGAGAGAGAGAGAGAGAGAGAGATAGAGGAATGCAGGTCTTCATCTGCCCATGTTTTTGACATGTAATTTCATACGATTGTCAGGTCA
Organism: Danio jaintianensis; assembly: GCA_903798115.1. Taxonomy (NCBI): domain Eukaryota; kingdom Metazoa; phylum Chordata; class Actinopteri; order Cypriniformes; family Danionidae; genus Danio; species Danio jaintianensis. The sequence goes on along the minus strand of CAIGQV010016663.1, from coordinate 3,955,977 downwards.
AAAAATCTGGTGGTATATCAGAGCATTAAAACAATTTTCACTTAAACGTACTCATGACATTCGCATCGCTTTAATATATTTCAGCAAATGTGGATTTACTTCAATATTACAAAACAATGGAGACGCATCATATATAGCTAGTTGTCATGTCCCTAGAAGCAATGTTTTACTAACAAGGTGACAGCGCCATCTACTGGCCTGGCATATGCAGTATACATATATACATTTTTTAAATCAGTTTTTGATTATTATGTTGTTGTGTAAACATAGCGATAGATAAATGTGACATGACATAATCAGTAGAGGTTCTCAATTGATGTGTTTTTCCTTCCCAGGCTTACACATCAGATTCAGTAAAAGTCTTTCAGATGAGAGTGACAGATGGGTGGATAAAGCCAAACTACCCTCCTGAAGCTAATATTTGCTTTCCACCCTCTTCTTATGTCTACCTACGAAAGAGCACGAGATTGGCGCTTCTGTTGAGCTTCAGCCGAGTCCGTATTTTAAGTGACCCACAGCACTTCACGCAGGCCAACCAAAACACTCTGCATTGGAAAATACAGAGGAGCGCAGAACTTGTTTTGCGAGCGGCACAGGAGCGCATTTGATGTGGTTTTACTTAGATATGTCCGAAAATAAGGGGCTTCTGCAAAACATTACTAATACAAACAGACAAATGGTTAAATAAAAACAGGATTTGATCTGCTGCTTTAAAGATTCCTCTGCCTGTTTATCCACCGTCAGACGTAGATCAACCGAGTGCGATTCCGTTTCTAAACAGCCACATCCACACAAACAAATTATCCAATATAATCCATACAAACAAATTAGTCATCTCCCATTTGAACTAGTATACAAGCTGTCAACTTTACTCCCATAATCTCCCCATGCCAGGGTACGGGAAAGGAAAGCTGCGAGGTCTTGAAGTAGTTAGTCTTCCTTCATGAAATGGGGCATCATCTGCAACCAATAGAGACACTGGTTACGAAAGGAGAGCCTGTTTGACAGATGTCTCCTGCTTCTTCTTACTCTACTGAAGTCCACTTCCTAGATGGCACCTCATGACTTATGTTTATGGTCAAGGTTGTTTACTGATTCAATGGGGTGCAGCACGCAGAACACGTTAATGGAGCACAGAATATGCCTGTGTAATAATAATTCAAAAATCTTGTTTGTTTGCTTTAATGGAGTACTATATTACAACATCCTTGAAATACACCCGCAGGATTTTCTTAAGATCTCATACTGATTTGGATATTTCAAGCTTTCCCAGATAATCATACTCAGGCTCTTTGTAGATTAACACCATCAAATGCGGAGTCAAATTCAAGAGTGACTCTAATGACACTTAAAGCTATCCTGGAGCTCGACCAACCCCCAGAATTGGGTGTCACTTTAAAGAAATCCGTTAAAGAGAGGTTCTTAGTGAATTACAAAGGTTTTATAGATGGTGATCTCTGCTTTGTTCTTGGAATGAGGACTTCCACCTGTTTCTGATGATGGGAGCTGGAGCCTGTCCCTTTTAAGAGCTTGATCCTTCTTGATCTCTTTGATGTAACTTGACCTAACAGTTCCAGCGAGAAGAATTTGATGATTGCGGATGGGCTCTTTTAACTAGCTGTGTAGACGATGGAAGAAGGGAACATGGCAAAATGAGCAGAGCCAAACGAAGGATGGATGAAAAAGTATAGAAGAGTGATAAAGACAACATGAAACACCAGTTACAACCCATTTTAGTTCTTTAATCTCCTGTGCTTTAACATTAGAGATCTCCAACAAGAAAACAAATGTACAAGGACGATTTTTTACCCGTTGCAGGTTGATTAGGGAAAAGTGGGCAATACACTAGAAAGTGTCCAGTTGATTAGAGGGTTTTAAAGGAAGAGCTATTTGTGCAAGGGGTTGATTGATTAGACATTTTAACCCCCAGATTGTAGATGGTGCAACGACATAATCTGAGAAATGATCAAATTCACATGTTTCCAGTTTCATGGCTATGCAGGAAGTTTAATTAAACAGGAAGTTTTTTTTTCTGGCTCAGTAAGATAAAATTTAAGCTAAATAAGCTAAATTTAAGCAAACAAATTACATTTATTAACGTTCAACTTAATTTGTTTGTTTAAATTCAGCCCATATCAATTGTTTGCAACCACTTTCCCTAACAAAATGTAGTAAGTCCAATGAATCATTTTTTTTTTCAGTATAAGTTATGAAATAAAGTTAGTCCTCTTGGTTTAATATATTGAGGTACTTTCTTTCACATACCTTCTCAAACATGCACTGCTGTAGTACTATTTATGTCCTGCCTCATAAACACATTTAAATTAATTACATTGTTTCATAACGGTATATTAATATTAAGCTAGGAAGTGAATAGTACAATCTGTCTTGTGAGAAGTGAACCAAACTGATACCCTTCATGCTGTTTGCTGCAAGTGTCACACTTTCAGGTGTATGTGCTCTAGACGTAATCAGAAGCTCTAGATCAACTCTGGATTGTCAGAGAATGTTTATAGCAAACATTGTGTGCCTGCTGAACCTGATATAAACTTGGCCATGCCTACACTGAGAGATTTGTTTAATGTGTTTCTCTTTTTTCAGTTGTTATTATATTTATTTAACATTTCAACCATGTTTGGCTGTGCCTGTCTGACAGGCAGTGCCTCTAAACTGTACAACTCACAAATCTGGTGAAGTCATGTTCATTGTCACCAATCCCACTTTTAATTTGGCGGACCACTCTTCAACCTTTTAGATGGTACTGTTGTTGTGCTTCTGTTCCCCTTGTCCCTCCCTTGGTTGATCTCACCATCTTGGTTCCTTGAATAGCCCTTGAATATTTAAGCCACAATGTTGGTGTAATTTTCAGTGTTAGTCATAAGCAGGGTTTTTGTGTTCAGGTCGTTGTGGCCCTGGCCTTCAATCAATGTCCATTTCACATTGCACTGGGCCCTTATGGCTCCTCCTGCAGGTGATGGGTTCACAAGAGGATGGTCCCACATTTCTTCTTTGGGCTATGCCTAGCTGGGTTCCGTAGGGAAATACCCGACCACCAGGCACTCGCATGCGAGCCCCAACCCCAGGACTGGCTCCAGGGTGGTGCTCTGGTTTTGCCATATGAGGTTATGTCACAATCTTCCATTTCACTTTATATATAAGAGGTTTGTGAACCATTCTTACTGTGGCTTGTCAGTTAGAACCTTTTTAGCTTTTGACTCTCAACTGTGGTCAAGAATTTTGGGTTAAACTAAACTCAAAGGAGAAGATCTAGGAGACAAATGGCTGAAATGAGCTTCCTTGACAGGGTGGCAGGGCACATTCTTACAGATAGGGTGAGGACCTCTGTCACACAGGATGAGTTTAGTAAAGCCACCACTTCTGCTGTTTCCAGGCTTGTCCCAATGGGAGTAGGCCCCAGGGAAGACCCAGGACTCACTGGAGGGACTACATCTCTTGGCCTGCCAGAGAATGCCTTGGGATCCCTCCGGAGAAGCTGTAGAAAGTGTCTGGGAAGAGGGAAGTCTGGGGGAGGGAAAATGCATAAATTTGAAAATGTGTTTCAAAGTGAAAGGTTTTAAAAATGTTGCCCTTATCATTTCCATGTAAACCTAAAAATTGGAATATATAAAAACAGTGACATCATTCTACATGGTACATGGAACTAACCACAAACAAGCATACACAACAATGGTGGAGTACACAGTAGTATTCTTGCTGCTCGAAATTGTGTGGATTTATTTCACCGATATTACAAGCAACAGAGAAGACACATCATATAATGAGATAATTGTCACTTTTATAGAATGCCTTGGTATCCCTCTGGAGAAGCTGGAGAAAGTGTCTAGGAAGAAGGAAGTCTGGGTTCTCTGCTGAGCTTGCTGCCCCTGCGAAACAGCCCTAGATTGAGGTTGAAAATGGATGAATGGATTTTTATGGTTGCCCTTCTTTGGTTGTTGTGTTAAGGGGGTCGTACACCGGATGTGCCGCTTAGCGCCATGATGCGGTGCGCACATGACAGTTGGAAGTATCACACACCAGACGCGCATTTGAATGTTATTCAATATGAAATTATTCAGATGGTGCTCTGTGACGCGGCAGAAATATGAACAGTGTCCTAAGTCGTAGCTGGGTGCCGTGGACAGATGCGGACTTGCAGCGCCGGTGTCCGTACACTGATAGAAATCTATGTTTAGAATTCTAAAATGCATGGCACTGCGTGCCGTGGCGCGGCGTGGTGCTGAGCGTGGTGCATCCGATATGTGACCCCCTTTAGTATGCTTAGTTTTCCTGATGTTCTCCAAATGGTAAAGTTGTTGCATGAAATAGAAAACTATTTTTCCTATTGATATCATTAAGCAGGTATAGTATATTTTCAAGTAATATATTTTCACATGTCTTGTCTTTCACATCATAGCTAAAGATAACCGATAATGAATGATCTTGTGGCGACATCAGCCAGTCAGCATCGCCATGTAAATATATAATAGTTTTGCTGAAAATTCTAACTTGTAAACTGCAACAAATAATGATGCGCAATAAAACATGAAACATACATAATGTAAGCAGGGTTTGATTATCACTTCCTCTCACACTCATTGTGAGACATAAAATACGTGCTATGCATGATTATCTGGTAAGCAGCTCTGCCAGAGTAAAGCAGTAAAACTTGCAGATCTGCAGAGGGCACATGAAACTGACTCAAGATAAAAGACAGCCTTTGATTTTGACAGGGGCGAAAAGTAGAAAAAAGAGAATTTAGAGAGGAACAAGAAACAACTGCCATTGCAGATCCTCTCCTGTTTTCAAGTGCCATAATGGTCTGCGTTTACACACATCCGCAGGCTAGAAATGGGCTAGAAATGCTGTATTACATATGCTAAAGCAGTATATGTAGGGGAGTGACGATTAGATCTTTATATGATATGTCTTCACTGTTGCTTGTAATATTGGTGAAATAAATCCACACATTTTGGAGCAGCAACAATACTACCATGTACTCCACAATTATTGTGTATGCTTGTTTGTGGTTAGGTCCATGTACTATGTACAATGATGTCACTGTTTTTATAGATTCAGATTTTTAGGTGTTTACATGGAAACGATTAGAGTAACATTTTCAAAACTTTTCACTTCAAAACCCGTTTATTCATTTTGAGTCCCCAAAACGCCATTGTTGTGTAAATGAATAGGCAAAATGCATAAAGGTTTCCCATTTTTCTCTGAAACCATATATAAACGGCCCTTCAGACTGACCCAGGACCATCAGGAGACATATCTAGATGTAATTCAGAGAGCACCTCTGAGAAGTGCAATAGTTTGTTGCAAAGAACTGTTCATTCCTGTGATGAGTAATTCTCGCAACAGTAACGTTATCTCCAATGCTGTCACCATGGGTGATAGGGGCGCCCTGAGAAGGTGTACCAAAAGTGCAGATCCATCTGTGAATGATTTAATGGCTACAGTTCCAAAGATGACGTGTAATAAAATGGGAGGTATGGGTCAAAGTGACTAGACTCAATCTGGGACAGGCCCTTTGCTTCTGCGTCCGCCACATGCTCATATCTGTACAAACATCTGTTTGAAGTTCCCCAATGAGTACCATCAGCCCATGCTGGTGTGACCTCATGTAGACTGATCCCACCACCACCTCATTCTGTTGCTATAGCTCAACATGAACTGTGTGACGTGTTCAGTACACCCTCTTCACGTTTCCAGGCTTTGCCACAGCTGAATTTTAGAGAATGATTGCTCATGCATGCATGGAAACTGTGTCATCGTTTACTCATCCTGTGTCACACCAAACCCACGTGACTTTGACTGTCCTGCTCACGTTTTTTATATTAAATAGATATTAGCCATTTTTGATGCTTGTATTTGATGCATTCTCAGGTTTCAACTAAATCTTTTAAGTTATACAAAGTTTAACTTAAGTCAGTTTGATTGATGTATAGATCATATCTATAGATCTGTTTCTTAGTCTCTTTCTGTTTTTTTTCTAAACAGAGAACTTCAAACTTTTCAACAGAGCTTTGTTCATTATTTAAGTGCACGTTTGCATGTTTGGTTATTGGAATAAGTGTTTTAGACTGCTGTTTTGAATTGAAAGTGACATCTTGTGAAGTTGTACTAAAAAATTTTGTCTGGTGTGTGTGACCCCATTTACAGTCACTGGGATACAACTTCAAGTACTTTTGTTTTTCACTATGGAGTATTACAGTGAATGGGGCCTGAAGCTTAAAAACTTTATAACTGACAAAAAGCACCTTAAAAGTAGACCATTTGTAGGCAACTGTTTCTCAATTTTTTACTTTTTGGAACTGTATATATATTGCAACAATATTTAAATCCATTATTATACCATCCACACTGGACCCACACCAGTTTGCCTACCGTGGTAACAGGAGCACAGAAGATGCAGTCTCCATAGCACTGCACTCTGTACTCACACACTTGGACAATAAAAACTCTTATGCACGAATGCTGTTTGTTGACTTCAGCTTAGCATTCAACACTGTCCCTCTAAATTAATTATCAAACTTAGAGACCTGGATATTAACACCTCTCTCTGCAACTGGGTTATGGACTTTCTGACTAACAGACCTCACAATGTTAGATCAGGCCACATCTGCTCCACCAAGGTCAAACTCAACACAGGTGTACCACAGGGCTGTGTGCTGAGCCCCTTCCTCTACTCCCTTTTTACCCACGACTGCAGGCCCATGGATGGGTCCAACACCATCATCAAAATTTCAGATGACACTATAGTGATCGGTCTAATCAGCAACAATAATGAGACTGCCTACAGGGAGGAGATACAGCATCTGGCCACTTGGTGCACAGACAATAATCTGCTCCTTAAAACCACTAAGACCAAGGAGCGCATTGTGGACTTTAGGAAGGGACGAACAGGCTCACATGATCCCATTCACATTAATGGGATGGCCGTTGAGCCTGTCTCATCCTTCAAGTTCCTGGGGACCCACATCTCAAAGGACCTCCAACCTTGTCAAGAAGGCTCACCAGTGCCTCTTTTTCGTAAGGCAACTTAAGATGAAACAGCTGTCTTTAACCGTCTTGATGAACTTGTACCGCTGTGCAATAGAGAGCATCGTGACCAACTGCGTCACAGTCTAGTATGGAAGCTGCTCTGTTGCTGAGTGTAAGGCACTGCAGCGAGTGGTGAAAACTGCCCAAAGCATCACAGGGACCCCACTTCCAGCCATTGAGGACATCCAGAAGAAACACTGTCTGTGCCGAGCATGCAGTATTCTTAAGGACTCTTTTCACCCTGCTCACAGACTGTTTTCTATCCTGCCTTCCGGCAGGCGCTTCAGACTACTCTGGACAAAACTAGCAGATTAAGGAAAAGCTTTTTCCCTAGAGCTGTCTCCCTTTTGAACTCTGCCCCCAACTGACTCTTTTACCCTCCCTCATACACCCCCATACTCTCCTCATAACTTAAACTCCCCACAAACACTGCATTATTTATTATTTAATATTTGCACAATTAAAATATATATCGAATAAAAAATATAATGCACATGTTCATCGCACTACATTGCACTAATTCATCTTGAATTGTACATACCCACTGTACAAATACATTTGTAATTATGTTCATATCTATCTGCATACCTCTAATTATTAATAGCAACCTGTACATATATTCATCTATTGTAAATACAACCTGTATATAATGTTCATAGTACATCCATCTGTAAATATCACCATAGTTTTTCTATAATTGCACTTTATAACTTATACCTATATCCTGCACTTGCTGCTATTGCACTCCTGGTTAGACCTAAACTGCACTTCGTTGCCTTGTACTTGTACATGTGTAATGACAATAAAGGTGAATCTAATCTAATCTAATCTATACCCCCCTCACCCTAAATATTGGCCATTTATTTACAAAAAGCAAGTTTTTGAAAACATCAATCTTGGTTTAGACTACAAAAAAAAACGATTTTTGGTTTTTAAAACTTACACATTAGATCCCACCTTTTAAAATCTGTTAAAATTAAGAAAAAAGGGTCCGTCGCCATTTACTCAAGTGGTTCTAAACCTGTTTGAGTGTCTTTCTTCTGCTGAATACACATACACATTAAAAAAAAGATTTTTGGATGAAGGTTGTGCTTAGGATGAGTGTTGTGGTTAGCATTGTCACCTCACAGCAAGAAGGTCACTGGTTTGAGTCCCAGTTGGGTCAGTTGGCATTTCTGTGTGGAGTTTGCATGTTCTCCCCTTTTTCATGTGGGTTTTCTCCGGGTGCTCCGGTTTCCCCCACAGTCCAAAGACATGCGCTATAGGTGAATTAGATGCACTGAATTGGCCGTAGTGTATGTATGTGAGAATGTGAGAGTGTATGGGTGTTTCCCAGTGCTGGGTTGCGACTGGAAGGGCATAGCTGCATTAAACATATGCCAGAATGGTAGGCGGTTCATTCCGCTGTGGTAACCCCTGATAAATAAGGGACTAAGTCGAAGGAAAATGAGTGAATGAATGTTTGGAACCTCTTGAGGGTGAGTACATGGGCTATATGGGGACTTTTCATTTTGAATATGAGTAGGTGCTCAAGGTGAACTGTCATGCAATTATAACTTGTCATGTTAAAAACAAGATTTGTTTTTTATTTAAAATCAATGATCTTCACTGCCTAACTGAGAAACAATATAAAGTGGGTCTCACAACGGACAACAAGCGCTGCATTAAATTCCAATGTTCTTAATCATGTAAAAATAGATTTTTATACCACAGTATTTTCGGTTGAGTTTAAGTGCTCGCCTGCTGCTCCTTATTTTATGTTTTACACTAGAACAACAACATTTATGCTTAAGTCTATTTAACAGACTATATTTTAATTAAAAACATTATCAATGCTGTAAAAGCAACCTTGGAAGGAATTATGAAATTGAAAATACATCAACATTTCACCGGTAGTTTATCTATGACTGAAAAACACTTTCCAATATGAGTACATTTTCATTTTTGGATGAACTGTCCCTTTAAGTAAACTCGTCCAACTGCTTTTGGATCAACCTACAGTACGATGAGCTTGAGTGTTTAATGGCCTGTCTAAATAGGAGATGACTGCTCCATTCTTCAAGTGTTTAGCATGAGAACAAAAAAGGCGACGGGATGAATCGATACGAATGGCCGAGTATCCCCCCATATCCACAGCTCTGCATGCATGAAAGAGAGAGTTTGCTCTGAAACAAGTGGAAAGTGTGGCGCGACGCCCTTTTATCTCAATCCTCAATGGCCGATTAATGGCTGAAGCTGGAGCAACGTGTGAAGCACTTAATCAAGACATCACTATGAAGGGGCAGGGAAAGTGAAAATGAACTAAAATAAGCTAGAACTAATGGATAACGCTTGAGCTGTTGTGACAGAAAGTGTGTTAAATTACTGGCATAAAATACCTCAGGAAGGGTTTAATTTATACCCACAAAAACATTCCTGTAAGGTGCGGGCTTCCCTTCCGACTCCAAACCTTCAGCAGAGGGAAAGTCTGGATGGGGCTTCATGAGGGCGGAGGAGTGATGATGACGGACTCCTTTGATCTCCAGGGGCCCCGTCAGCAGACTCCTGCAGATAAAACAAAACAAAAAAGAGTCGCGGAATCTCTTATGCTGACAAAACACCCGCACGACAGTCCCGGAGCTTCCCCCCGCGCGCGCTGGAGACGAATATATAGACTGGACAGAGGAATATAGGAAATTCAGGACATTTGAAGCTACGAGAAGTGCTTCTGTGTCCGCATTAAAAACAAAAGTGATTTAGGATTAAATGCAAGTAAGATGTCCACTTTCATGTTTCAAAAATCTGTAATTAAAAGTAAAATATTAATATGTCGATTCGTAATGTTTCATTGTCATTCAGTGAGAGAAATATAAGCTATTTATTTTAAATAGAAAGACAAACAGACAGCTGATTCGTGAGTATTAAAATGGCAAGGAATAGACCTAAATGATCATAATTATTTGTACTATATTTTACAAATATTAAACAAACAAAACAAAAACAAAAAACAACAGTTGCAAAGTATAAAGACTCCAGATGATATTTGACTTTTTTTGGGGGGGCTATTTTTTTAAATTGTCATAAAATTATTATTATTATTTTAAGTATGTCTGACACGATTTTTAATCCAATTTTCACGGAATGACTTTTTAGTGTGTTTTATTCTGTTAAGAGTCGAAAATGTGAGATCGTTAAAATAATTTGCCTATTTTTGCAGGCTATTTGATCGGTTTTAACCTTACAGATAAATTCTCCATACAGAAAATGCACAATTAGACCTTTAACAGCCTAATTATAAAACAAATTCCAAATAATAGATGCATTTACAAAATTATGATAGGCTACTATTAATAAAGTAGTCGTCTGCGTTTTAAGTTCCCTAGACGCTTGTATTCTCACGCTATTCTTCTTCGATGTATTTATATGTAAGCTATTTTTCCAATGTACGAGTGTCAAAAGAGACTTATTGTCACTCTATAAATTCGCGTGGATTAGGAAACAGCCATTTCAATGCCAATAAAAGCTACCACATCAAGCAAAATATCGCAGTTCAAAACGACCAAACTATGGGCATTTTTTTCTTCAATAAATGAAGAGGACATGAATCAGTAGTGCGACTGGATCACGCCCCGCCGCACTGCCCTCCACAGCGATTGGCCGATGGGAAAGAGAGCAGGGTTAAAACCCAGAGCGGTTCAATACACAGGTGCTACAGAACAACACAAGAGCCCGAGGAGAGTTTTTAGGTCAGCGCAGGAGCCGGTCCACAGAGAACTTAGAGGACTTCTGAATTCTGCTCACCTGTTCTGCACAGTTTTGACTCCGCGTAAGTGTTTGTTTGCTTTTAAAATTTACCTTGTGGTTCAGAAGATTCTCCGCACCACCTCCGGATTTTGCGCGATGAAGAGGAGCCTCCGGGTGGTGCAGGTCCTCCACTGGGCGGTGATGCTGGCTTTGGTTCAGTGCGGCGCGCTCGGTGCGCGGAGGTTCCGCGGAGGTCGAAACCCGCAGCCGCGGCGAGCGCTGCCCTCCGCTCATTACCGGGACCGCGGAGAAACCACCGAGAGCTTCTCACTGGATTTCACAGCCGTGGAGGAAAACATGGACAACTTCATGACTCAGGTGAAGAACCTGGCGCAGTCCCTGTACCCCTGCTCAGCCCAGAAGCTCGACTACGACATGAAGTTACACTTTCTGGAGAATACATCGGTCACCTGTAACGACGGGACTCCTGCGGGGTAAGACTTCATTTTCACACGCATACTGTTACTTTTCCGGTGCTCTGGTTTCTTTATAGCCTACAGCCGTTGAGCGGCACTTTTGCCTCATCATCTTGGCACCCTGCGGAACACACCTGTGCAAGCGTTAACGCAAGGTATCGCTTTATTTTGATGGTCTCTTTTGAACATATATATTGGCTATGAGTTACATTGCAACTACATGCTAACTAGTTCTCACTAGAATATTGAGTAACTCTTTAGTTTGAGTGACAAGTGCATAGTTCACTCAAAATTGAATAGTTCACTCACTATTTACTCTCCCTCAAAAGGTTTTAAACCTTAGTTTTTCTTTCTTCTGTTGAATACTGTACTAAAGAAGATATTTTGAAGAAAGCTGAAAACCTGTAACCATTCACTTATATGGTAGGAAAAACAAATACTGTGGATGTCAATGGTTACAGGTTTTCAGCTTTTTGTCAAAGTCTATTATTTTGTGTTCAACATAGGAAAGCTCAAACAGGTTTGAGTCAAGTAAAGTGTGAATAAATGACAGAATGTTTTTAGTTTTGGGTGAACTGTCTCTTTAACTACTGGCTTATTACTGCCTATTATTAAGATATTGTCTTTTATACTTGTATCATCTTATTCTTCATTTCTAAGTATAAATAAGCAGCAAATTAGTAGTTAATTAAGCTGAAAGTCTTAGTTAAAGGTTTGTTAATAGCGAGAACTGTATCCTTAAAGAAGGTCTGTCTTGTCCACCAACAGGCATTCTACTGATTATTAGAAACCTCACAAGAACATTTCAACGTACACTAACCCTAACCTTACATGCAGTGTACTAATTTGCTAATGAGAATGACTTGGCATGTAGCTGCAATGTAACTTGTAATCAACAAAATGTGTTAAAGGAACCATCAAAATGAAGTAATGCCTAAATATGTACACACAAATACATAATCTAATTGTCAAATGTACAGAATCATAAAATATTGGATAAGTTTATTGTCCGCAGGTTTATTATTGTGAATGTATCCTACAGTAGCTGTATTGGTATTAATGGCATTTCTTACACATTATGCTGACCATGGTAGGTTGTTTACACTTAATGGGACAGTTCACCCAAAAATGTAAAAACTTTTATGAGTTTTAACTCTTTGGTTGAACACAAAACAAGATATTCTGGGAAAGAAATGGGAAAAATCCATAGTAGGAGGAACCAAAAATACTATGGAATCAGCGGCTGTTTTTTTCCCCCAACATTCTTCAAAGTACCTTGTTTTGCCTTCAACAGAAGAAGGAAACTCAAACAGGTTTGGAACAAGGGAAGGATGAGGAAATTATGACAGAATTTTTAGATTTGGGTGAAACGTCCCTTTAAATTCTACAGTGATGTTTGACTAACAGTTTATTTTGTGTGTGTCCATTTACATACCAAATCACATCAACTAATAGACAACAGATTTTTGTTACCTTTAACTTCAACACCACATTGACTTTACGTAAGAAATGTTACATTAGTTCATGTTAATGGCTTGACATATTTGTGTTGCAGTGAAAGTGTCACAGGAAAGAAAAAGTTCAAAAGCAACACCTGTGCACCTAGTTTATACCTAAACCATGCATATTAGTGACTGCGTAATACATATTATTTAAAAGCATATGGTCACATGACCGCATTTTTAGCTTTATTTTTGAGAGTGCCATACTAAACATCATTTATCAGAGATCTCAGGTCCTATAGAATTTTGGTAAATTAATATGTATGCAATGTTAAAAGTTATTCAGTAATACAATTTTAAGGTCAGAGTGAGTGGTGTGATTAGGAGAATAGACACACAAAGTTTAAAGTATTACAGTGGCAGGTGAGCGAAGCTTGTGTAAAGCATGAATAGGTGTGCTCTAATGTGAGGCACAATAGCAAGGCTGTACAATATACAGAGATGATGTGCAACTATGTTAGACATAAGCTTGTAAAAGATGATTTTAGTCACAGCAGCTATTACAATTAGTTAACCTTTCCTGTTGTCTTACTGTCTACACTGTTTGCCCTTTGGGTCAAAAAATGGCCCGCCTTTACTAAACCTCTAAAATAAAACAGCTACATTTAAATTAAATTCTCAAATCTATTTTACATAAAGAAAAAACTCATCTAGGTTTTCCCTCATCAGTGTTCAGTATTTCAGAATGTTTACTTAGCGGGCAACACTTGTTTTTGACTAAAGCAAAGGGTGTATTTCCTAATGCTAAACGTACCTGCATACATGTCAAATGTTTTATTCAAGAGAGTATTCATAAAAGTTAAAGCAGCAGATTACTATTGTGTGTCTGTGTTGGAGTGTGTCAGTGTATGCCAGTAGTGTTTGTGGTGTAAAAATGGTTTTATAGCTGGCGGGTCAAACCGTTGTATCCTAAATGTGTACAGCCTTCATGAAAATAGAAAATGAATAATGTTTTAGAAAAAGTCACCAATCTTTAAGATAAAAAAAAAAACCCACATTGTTCAGGTTTTTCTTTCTGCTGCTAAAATAGTGCCCGGATCAAAGTTAATTATGTTTTAATGCAAACCAACCTGGTGTGAACATTAGTTGTGTCAACGAAGAGCTAAAACTCATAATTAATACATTTTTTTGGTTATAATTACGCAATTATGCCTCGTTTATTGAAACATATCAAGTCTGATATTTGTGAATAGTAATTAATTAAATAAATTATTTAAAGGCATATTATGTAAGGCTGTTTTCATTGAAATATCTAAAAACCACAAGAACAGTGTTATATTTTTTGCTAACTTATGTACTTACATTATATCAGCTGTTTGGAAGAATGTTTAAATCCACAGAAATAAGCAATTATAACTAGTTTAACTTGTTCTTATCTTGTGTGGCCATGCTAACGACATCACACATCCTCAATTTCCAGTTTGGTTTTTAGAAAATGTGGAAACAGTGTAGATGCTTTAATATGTCATGTGTTTTATTAGACTGCACAGAGCAGCATTACAACAGAAGCCTACAATTTATTTATCATGATAAAACATCGCTGCTTCTTCTCCAAGCTGGATGAACCCAAAGTGTTGGACCGTGGCATAATAAAAGCTCTGCTGCTTTCATCCTGCATCACACTCTACATTCAACAGCAATTGCTTCCGCATTTCTTTTGTTTCACTTCCATAGCTTTCAGCCTGATGCTGCGTTCACACCAGACCTGGATGAAGCATCAAGCGCGAGTGATTTACATGTTAAATCAATGCAAAGACGCAAATAGACATCCTATGGCACGATACACGCGAAAGAGGTGGCACGAATTACGCATTTCGTGCGAATCGCTCGAGTTGGAAAATCTGAACTTCAGCAGACATTCACGCCGCGTTAACCAATCAGGAGCTTTCTCTTGTAGGGGTGTGATTATGATGTGGCGCCTGTTGTTGGTGTCCCGAGGGGAAATCCTCTTGCCGACACCGGACAACAGTTAATCAAACTGGGCTTGGCTCAGTCGGGAGCACCGCTGAAAGCCTCCATCATCCAGGTATAGTTTCTGGAGGAGTTAATGAACAAAGCTGGGTGCATCTCTGAAAGGATCTAGTGGACTCAGACACGGCGCCGAACGAATATACGCTGTTTTTCAGCCTTCCTAAAGCACATAAAGCACAGCTACTCTCTCAATAAAATCCATGTTAGCCATTTAGCAACTAAGCTAGAGTCACCGAGCAGACAGAAGCCCTGCCCATGACGTGAATCTGCGTGTTTTGTGAAGTAAATTTGACGTGCGAATGAAGCGAACTTGATGCACAAATGAAGCGAGTAAACTCAAAATGTTCACACATCTGTTATTTGCGCGTTCCGCGTCTGGTATGAACACAGCATAACAATGCATTTAAACTACAGCATCAAATTTGCATTCAGTGCTGCTGGCAATGCTGCAACACCACTGCTCTACAGGACAACAGCATGTTTACACATTTATCATACATGCATTGTTTAATGGCTGCTTTGTAGAAATGATCAATAAATAATAAATGCACAGGCATAAATGGATGGTTCAGTATCATTGTGTAAACTGAAAGTTAGGGGTGGGAGAAAAATATTGATGCATCGCGATTCTCTCTCTAACAATTCTGGATCGATTCTTAAAAGTTCAGAATCGATTGTGTATTAAAATTAGATTAGATTAGTTAGTAGAAATGAGTATTATTAGCTAATAATTTTGACTTCAACTGTACGTTTTTTTTCCTTTACATTTTCCTAATGTGAAATAACAATAAAAAAAAAGTGATGTTCTCTCTTTTGGGAAAATGATTTTTTTATGTTATCCTATATAGTTTCTCTTCATAATCTGCTTTTTTTATTTTCAGAGTTTGTTCTTCCTGAATGATTCTTTTATAAAATAAATGTTTTTATTTTTAAGATGGCAGTACTGTCATACAGATATTCTAATCATAATACACAAGCGTAGAAACTCTAATTCTGGTTAAAATGTAAAGTTGTAAATGTACAGCAGAAGAAATGGGAAAAATGTAAGTTAAGAATTGCTTTGGAATCGGATCATGACCCACAGAA
This sequence comes from Danio jaintianensis, assembly GCA_903798115.1. NCBI lineage: Eukaryota > Metazoa > Chordata > Actinopteri > Cypriniformes > Danionidae > Danio > Danio jaintianensis. Next base: position 3,940,172 of record CAIGQV010016663.1, on the reverse strand, counting down.
TTTGAATCACATTGGATCGTAAAGTCCCTAAACGTTTCCAACCCTACTGAATATGTGAAGGAATACATTCTCATAGAAGCCTACATATAAGTGATTTCAGCTCAGTAATCCAAACTCTCAGAAGCATACCTCAACATCTTGCCTTACCTACTTTCATAGCGATTGGTTGTCATCTGATGGTTTTTTAGCTTGATATTTGCATAAAGTTGAGGAATTCACATCTTTTCTGATCATTTCAGCTGCTCTCCACTCTTTCTCTGTGCCACTTGCAATCCCATAATGCACAGTGTGTGCAACTTCCATATGAATGAATTGAAAACGCTCTCTACTGAGCTTCACTGGAAACACGCCGTTACTCTGCTTCTTTCTACTATGATAATAAATAATAAAACTAAGTAGAATACTTTAGCTCATCATCCATCAGCATGATTACTGCAGGAATTCAGTAGGATATAATGAAGACCACAAATCTCATGATTCCACACTCAGTCACGCCGTCATCAAACTACACCTTTGTTTGTTGTGAAAATGCGCCCTCTAGTGACTGCCATGTGCATTTTATTTTACAATATGAAACAATTTAATTAATAGGCACTAAACGCACCATTACATGACATACTAAGCCTGTGCTATAAATCTTAAAAGCGTAGGTATTGTACAATGCAAAAAATGTTAATTAAAATAACATATAACAAAATGGGGAGGGAGACAGATGTACAGAAGTAGAATATTTATTATAATTGTTTTTAAGTACACTGTAAATATGCTGGGTTCCACACAGTTCCTTCATGTTGTCCCAATACAAATCGATTAGGTTAACTTAATGATTTTTTACAAATTCAAGTGCATTGAACATAAAACAATTAAGTTGTCCCCAAACAAACTTGAGAATTGTGTTGTTTCAACTCATTTTAAATAAGTAGTTTGAACAAGCAGCAAAAATATTTTTGAGTGTACAGTCATGTGACAATTGCAGTGGGCGGGCCAATGTTAATAAGTGAAAAACGAAATAATATCAATTACAAAAATACATCATTTGTGATGTTTTTTAGTCTTGTTTGCTGTCTGTTCTTCACCACTGCGAGTCAAGCTACAAATAAAATTATATTAGTTGCTGTATTGATATATAAAACAGTAACAATCATAAATCTTTTTCATTTATTTAAGCTTATTGTATGCACCTCGCATATATCCACGTCAGTGTTGTTTTCGAGTTAAAGTCTATCCAAAGGCAAATATACGGTGGCCGAGAGAGCTTAACGTGCTGCAATTTAAGAAAACACGTGCATTTACAAAAAACGCCAGCAAATTAAGAAAAGATCTTCATCAGTTTGACATCACACGTGCTGCAAATCCTCACAACGCAAACACATTTAAAAAAACACGCGCTGCATTTTCTCACAACACAAACAATTTATGAAAACGTGCTGCATTTTCTCACAACACTACGGAAATGGTTCAAGGAGACCCTAAAGCATGACGGACCCAGCTATTTAGGTTATGGTTATTTAGGCTTATAAATACTAAAGACAAGGGAATCGGGATATTAAAATAAACAAACCAAAAACTCACCTTTCAAAGATCACCTACAACTTCACTGAGCAATAATCAATGCACAGCGGTGTCTGTCATGTTTTTGGGTCTCCTTGAAACATTTCCGTTGTGTTCCGTTCGTTTTGTGTTAAATTGTTTGCATTCTGAGAAAATGCTGGCGTTTTTTGTAATTGCATGTGTCGTCTTCAATTGCAGCACGTTAAGCTTTCTCGGCCACCATACAAATGTGCTATCAAATGATCCTTCATTCTCAACAATTATGGCATTAAATGGACAGTTTGCCCAAAAAATTACAATTCTGTCATCGTTTCAAGAGTTCGGCATGCTGTCCCGGGAGAGAGCCCTGAGGTACCCATAAGATCCTCGAGCCCAGGGCTCCCTCCCGTTTGCAAGGCGAGAGGGGAGTTTGAGCTCAGGTACATCTCCAGAACTCCCCTGCTGTAGTAGCTAATGAACAGATAGTGATTGGTCTTAAGAGATAACTACTTACTAGGAGCATGTCTATGGTGCCGATTTGGATTAGTCAATTAACTTAAGTTGTGTGTTTTTGGACGGTGGGAGGAAACCGGGGAACCCGGGGGAAACCCACTTGAGCATGGGGAGAACGTGTAAACTCCGCACAGAAACGTCGGCTGGCGTGGTAAGGACTAGAACCAGTGACGTTCTTGCTGTGAGGCAACAGTGCTAACCACTGGGCCACCGTGTCACCCATCCAGGAAAGGAGGAGGAGTAGGGGTGGAAGGGGAGATTCTTCAAAACGAAGATGGCTGTTATATGGAACTTAGGGTATTTATAGTGGCTTAGGAATCATCTGATTGGTGAATCATGAATTGGATAATGCGGGACCAGCCGCAAGCAATCATAAGCACGGGATCCTCTCGAAATTAGTTTATAAATAAACTTCACTTATCAATCCTCCACTTCACTGTAAAAAAATTATTGCTGCCTTAAATTTTTTAGTTGAATCAACTAAAAAATCAACAATTAAACTTTGTATAACTTAAAAAATGTAGTGGAATCCTGATTAACTTTTTTAAATAAGTGAAAGCAACATAAAAATATTTTCGCCATCTTTACTTTTTGTCATTAAATTTTTTACAGTGTTGTTCTAAATCGGTTTGAGTTTCCTTCTGCTGTACGCAAAAGAAGATATTCTGGATAATTCTGGATAATCCTGGAAAAAAGCAGCCATTTACATACATTTTTTTAATAATTAATAATGTATTTTTTGATCCTACTATGAATGTCAATGGCTGCTTTTTTTTACCAAACATCCTTCAAAATAGCTTGTTTTTTGTTCAACAGAAGGAAAAAATTGTAAGTTTAGAACCAACTGAGTGTGACTAAATGAGGACATTTTTTTAATTTTTGAGTGAAAAAATGCATTCATTCATTCATTTTCATTTGGCTTAGTCCCTTATTTATCAGGGGTCGCCACAGCGAAACGAACCGCCAACGTTTTACGCAGCAGATGCTCTTCCAGCCGCAACCCAGTACTGGGAAACACCCATACACTCTTACATTCACACACACTACAGCCAATTTAGTTCATCTAATTCACCTATAGCGCATGTCTTTGGACTGTGGGGGAAACCGGAGCACCCGGAGGAAACCCACGCCAACACGGGGAGAACTTGCAAACTCCACACAAAAATGCCAACTGGTCCAGCCAGGACTCGATCCAGCGACCTTTGCTGTGAGGCGACAGTGCTAACCACTGAGCCAGTGTGCCGCCTTGGAAAAGAAAGAAAGAAAAACAAATGTATCACATGAAAACAATGAAAAACAATTGTATCACACCAACATCAACAGATCGTCTGTTTTTGACTTTAATGCAAACTCCTGACGTTCTCAGTCATAATATACTAATAGCTTGATTTGTTCTCAGATAATTATCACTGTTTTAAACTCACAGACTGCTCTATAATGCACTGAAGCATGTTATATTCTTGAGATCTGCAGTTATTGCTTGTAGAAAAGGTGTCGTGTGATCCGCTGAGACACATGAATGGATCACTCATTTCACAGGGGCTGTGAAAATCACAATCCTTCCTATAGACACTAGACTACAGGAAAGTGTGTAGGATCAGATTGTTCAAGTGAAGTTTCTGAGGGCTAGCAGACCTGCATCCCAAACTTTGTTGGTTGTAATGTAGTGAAACATAAATCATTAGCTTGTAAGCAGTGTTGTGGTGGGTAATAGTGAGAGATTTACAGCATATGCCAAAAATGTGGCTGCCAGTGGGATGAGTTGAAGGCAAATTAAAGCTGTCTTTAATTATGGTGGAGTGATGCCCCTCAAAGAAACAAAGCCAGCCACAACTGTAGCTTTTCTCTCACTGGCGAATGACTGAAGATTTTGAGACGGACTGGTTTGATTTTATGTAAGAGCGGACAAGAGTGCCCTCTTATGGAAACTGTGAACATTGCAGATGACAAAGAAGAAGATATTAAAGAATGTAGACAAGGAGGGAAATAACATTCATCATCATTCCCTTTGAAGATAAAAAAGAGCAAAAGTACTTATTACTGAAATAATATACTTAATGATTATGGGACGTTCTACCAGAAACATACATTATCTGTCCCTGAAATAAAAACATAAATACAGTGAATAAAAAATATTTCATCCCCAAAAGATTGTAAAATGGACTGATGGTTGATTTCTGTGAGTTGTTCTGTAAAGGAATATGTCATTCATTTGGTTCTCAGATTTTTGTTTTCGTTATTAAAAACACTTTACAAATGTACAAACCCTGTCATTGTCCTTGTCCTCAGCCCAATTGAACCTAGAGCTTTAATAGTTTTGTTATGCTAAAAACTGTTATTTAGAAAGAAATACTGCAGAAATAGCAAGTTTAAGTTGTTATCATTCACATCAATTGATTAAAAGCATCAAATTATAAATCAATTCTACAAATAAATACTACAAATATATAATACAAATAAATTTACAATTGTCCCCGTGTTTCTGTCAGTCCTGTCACATTTGCACTAAATTTAACATAAAATGCATGCATTACACCTTTAAGGCTGACTCGGAAGTGACATCATTTGACGGAGAAGAAGCTGACAGTGATCAAGGATGCGTTCTATCATTGAATTGATTGATTTTATGCTTGTTTTTGTTTGATTTTTTTTGAGGCCGACAAGCTTAAAGGTCAGGCCCTGACACATTTTTTTATAAGCGAAAATGTACATTTCTGGTAGAATGTCCCATATACTTATAATTGTGTACTGAATGCAGTGTTTTCAGACTTCATGTTAACTTCAAAAAGATACTATTTTACATATGTAAATGTGAGATTTTCTAATATATATATATATATATATTTGTTTTCTAATTGTTTTTTTTAAACATTATCTGAAAGTTGGTTATTTGGTTGAGATACTACATATTTGAAAATCTGGAATCCAAGGGTTTAAAAAAAAATCTCTCTCTCTCTCTCTCTCTATATATATATATTGATAAAATAGCGTTTAAAGTCATCTAATCAAAATTGTGGTTGCTGAGAGAGAGAGTGTATGAGAGAGAGAGAATTGTTAAGTTTGAATTTAAAGTTGTCTAAAATAAATTGTGGCTGCTAAGATACAACATATTTGAAAATCTATAAATAAAAATATTGATAAAATTGCGTTTAAAGTCATCTAATCTAAATTGTGGCTGCTGATGCACTGCAAAAAATGCTTTTCTTACTTAGATTTTTTGTCTTGTTTCTAGTCCAAATATCTAAACGTTCTTATATCAAGAAGCATTTTCTAGGTAAGCCAAACATAATGTCTTGTTTTAGGAAATAATATGCCAATATTAAGTGAGTTTTTCCTTAAAACAAGCAAAATAATCTTATCTCAAAAGGAAAAACAAGACTTCATTTTGGCATATTATTTCTTAAAACAAGACAATATGTTTTGCTTGTCTAGAAAATTCTTCTTGATTTAAGAATTTTTAGATATTTGGACTAGAAACAAGACAAAAATATCTAAGTAAGAAAATCATTTTTTTGCAGTGTATACAACATATTTAAAGATCTGGAATAGGAGGATTAAAAAAATATATATATATTGAGAAATTTGTGTTTAAAGTTGTCTAAACTACATTGTGGCTGCTAAGATACAACATATTTGGAAATCTGGAATCCGAGGATTAAAAGAAATACATATATATTGAGAAAATGTTAACTTCAAAAAGATCAAATATTTTACATGTGTGACACTGGACTACAAAACCCTTCATTTTCTCAATTTTACTTGTGACATCATTGTGACTCCTGTTGAAATCTGGTTATTATAGTGTACAATGATGTACAGAAGTGCACTCTTAAGTGAATTAAGCAGTCTTATATTTGACTAAGTGAGCATAAATGGGCTTTTGGTTTCAATAATATTAGATGCAGTTACAAATATAAAATAATAAGCTTTTTTTTACCAACACTATGAGTGTGCATTCATCATAGGTCTTTTTCACAAGGGCTGTGACATTTTTTAAGCACTTTTTAAGGATTAGAATAATACAAGTGTGTTTTGCTGTTAACAGAATACATGCTGACTATTTGAACAAATCAATATGATCTTTATGTGTAATCTTTAACGGTATGCAAAAATCACTTTTATATGGGGTTTAAACACAGATGTGTGGCAACAGTCTGTGAATATATCCAGCTTCTAATGGTAAAAATGTATTAATTTAATTTTAATAATCGCACTTGATAAAAACAGAAGCACGTTGCAGAAGCACGTTGGGCCCTATCATACACTCGGCGCAATAAGGCGCAAGACGTGCTTGCCCCGATGTATTGCTATTTTTAGACCAATGCAACCTTAATTTTCCCGTTTTCCGCCACGTTGTTTAAATAGCAAATCCATTTGCGCCACTTTGTGGACTCATGGGTGTTTCGGTCTAGAAAAGAGGTGTGTTAAGGCACATTGTTGACGCGTTGCTATTTTGAGGAACTAAAATAGACTGTGCCATAGACCACCTGAAAGCAGATCTAAAGCCCAGCGCGTTAGTTGTGCACCTCGCTTACACATTGCTTAAAACACGCAGGATGTACAGCAACACACAAATATCTATACAAATGAAAAATTAAAGGATTAAAATATTACAAAATTATTATTTTCTACATAAATATAAAAACCACTGCCTCCATGCCTTCTTCATCTCAGGGGGCTTTTTTAGTTTATTCATGACAACTTGCTTTTGTATAATGTTATTATTAGTAGTATTATTTATTATATGCATATTTATATTTGTTTTTAATAAAAACAAGCTTAGATTTGTCCACCTGTCAGGTTTTGGACCATATGGGGAATAGCATGTGTATTTGGATATAACTCAGTTTTTTGACCACACTTCGTTATTATTGTTCATTTATTCGTTTGGTGGAAATTAGAACTGAATTTAGAAATAGTTTTACTGAAAATAGTTTTTATACAAATCTTTGCGCTTAACAAACAAAATTAAATATGTAGGCTAATGGATGTCTGTGCTTACAACACCGTTTCCTTATCCACGAAAGAGAGAAAGTGAAAGTAAAGGCCGATTGGAGGAGGCTCATTCTTTATCCTCTCGCTGCAGATGCTCTGTTTAACTGTTTTCTTGCTAGTGAAGCGTTCAGTTTTTCCACTTACAAAGTCCACCATGTAAATAGCAAATGCGCCATGGCGCGACACAACTGACTCTTAAAGGGAATGGGAGATGAGACTCTGATTTAAATAAACACTGGTTTATTCTCAAAACACACCCATAACTCATTAAGAGAATAAGCACAACCCTGTTATACCATACACCGGGGTATTTTTCAGTCCCTAAAATAGCAAAAGTGGATTCGAACACGCCCTTAATGCTTATGCGCTCTGCGCTTTAGACTTTGCGCCTAGATCGTTAAAATAGAGCCCTGACTGACATTCTTCCTTTGTACACGTCATCAGAGGGGGAAAGCCCCGCTCATTAGTGACCATCTTTGTCTCATTAGCATTGGATGTATGGTTTTGAATCTGCCACTATGCTGACACAGGCATTTGTAGCTTCGCCCACTTTTGAAAAGAGCACAATCTCATTTGAATTCAAAAGAAAGTCACCAAAATGGCACAATTGGGATCAAAGCCTAAAAGGGTCAGTTTCAAAGAGTTATAAAACATTAATTGTGGGTATTTTGAGCTGAAACTTCACATCATCCAGGGACATCAGAGACTTATTTTACATCTTGTGAAAAGGGAATAATAGGCCCTATTTAATAAAATAAAAAAAAGTCTTCAGTGGCATCTCTTCTCTTTTCCAATTGGTGTCTACTTGTGTTAGGGTGGGATCAATCTATCAGTCACATAAGATCCACCAATAGCCACAATCATCCAATTAGTTCCCTTTAGACAAAATCGAGCCCCGTGCAGCATTTATTCTGGTTCCAAAGTCAATTCCATGTATCGCAATAGGGAAGAAGAAAAAAGATTTAAATGAATATGTGCTTTATTGCAGGTACTACCTGAAAGAGTCCAAAGGAAGCAAAAGATGGTTAATATTTCTTGAGGGTAAGTGTGATGCTTTATGACTACTTATTTTTAATACAAAAACAGTCATTTGAAAAAGTTAGGACACCCTATTAAAAAAAAAAAAAAAATTAATATCAGGACATAAAAAATATCTGATCTTTGGCAGGGCTTAAAATATGGAGAATAAAACCTCAGATGAACAACAACATTTAGCATTTAGCAGAAATAAGTCAGGCAGTGCTAATCAAATACCTGAACTGACTATCAACAGCAGTTTGGTAAGTGTGTTGGGCTGGAGCTTCAGGTGTGTGTGAACAGATTGTTTGTTTCAAAGCTAAAGCTGAGCCAAAACTGGGTGCTGAATAAGACAATGATCCCAAACACAAAAGCAAATCAACAACAAAACCACTGAAGAAGAAGAAAACACAAAGCGTCAAGGTGTTCAATAGTCCAGTCAAGATACTGAGTGAAATGCAGAAAACTTCCCCAGAATGATCTGAGAGACTGAGAAAATGTTGTCAGTAAAACCGGTTTTAATAAACCTCCAGCATTTGCATTTAGAAGAGTTTACTACACAGTCGTATAACACTAAAAAGCTATGCAAAATATTGGTTTAAAATTGAATCCGGTTTAATCAGTTGATATTGTCATCGAGATAATGATTTGGTGATAATGGCAGCTGTTTGCGTTACTTCTCAGTTAAAATAAAAGATGCACGTGGAATTACAACATACAACATGTCTTTTTCTCCAAAGTCACCTCAAAACTACAGTCGTGTGTTTGGTTGTTATATTATAGTTATATTTTCTGTTTATTCAGCAACCCAGGGTTATTTTCCCCAGGGGGTTTTCCTGTTGTGGTTAGAAGGGATACAGCTGCGGCCACAAGTTAATGAAACATATTTATATTATTTATTTAATTACCCATTAATTGTATTTTATTAATGTCTTCCACACCCCCAACCATAAACCCAACACTCACAGTAATGTAAAAACAGTAATTATATTGATTATTTTCAGATTATTTATTAAATTACACATTAAATTGTATTTTATTAACTCCTGCCCTTACCCCAACCCTAAACCCATCCCTCGCAGTAATTTAAAAACAGTGATCATTGTCGTACATTGTCACAAAAATTATGCTATATTGATGTGCATATAGACTTTTTCAAGGTTCCCTTTGTTTCATTGTGTGTATTTGGACAGGTTAATGAGTTTCCGCAAGAGCTCCCTCTTGCCTTCGGAGGACATTTACTAAAAATCTTTTAAAAGATGTGCATGGCAATCACAGCTTTGCTCAATCGAGTTTGCGATTTCAATTCAATTAATTGCCCAGCACTAGGCTAGGGTGTCCTAACTTTTTTATATGACTGTGTGTGTGTGTATATATATGCTGTAACTGCCATGTATATGTGTAAGACATGTCTCTCTGTGCAGGCGGCTGGTACTGCTTCAACAAAGAAAACTGTGACAGCAGATACGAGACTATGAGGAGACTCATGAGCTCCTCCAAATGGCCACAAACCAAGACAGGTCAGAAATGCCAACTGTGTCCATCTAACACAATCACCACTGAGTCTTAAATCGCACGATAGACAACAGATACCAACATAATCTAGAGTTTAAAAATTAATATGCAAAGACTTAATCATCTCATTCCTTTGTAATAATTGAATGTGTTTTGATTTCACCTTCAGGCACAGGAATGCTGTCTTCGCTCCCAGAGGAAAACCCACACTGGTGGAACGCCAACATGGTGTGAGTATCCCAGAGCAAATGTTTGTGAAAATACTTGGTTTACATCTATTTACTTATTTTCATAACTCCTATGTTAGTGCAGATTTGAACCTGAAGACTTTCTGTTTTTCACTTCTCAGCTTCATCCCATATTGCTCAAGTGATGTGTGGAGTGGAGCCTCACCAAAAACAGATCAAAGTAAGACTCTGTTACATCCACTGCTCTTGTGCACAAATTTTAGAAAGAAAGAATAATTTCTTCACTTTTAGAGGGTTAGTTTTGTTATTAATCTCTCATCCTTATGTTGTTCCAAAGCCTTTAGAGTCCCGAGTCATTCAAAGTCCAGGGGCCTCATATATAAACTTTGCATAGAAACCTTCCTAAATATGAACGTACGCCAAATTGCTGAAAATGACGTACGCAAATTGTTTTTGATAGTTACAAAAACACACATTTTCAGCTTTATAAACCCTGAGACTGCGTACGTTGAAAACAGCGCCCTTTAAATGCCCACTTTCAGCCATATTTAATTGATG
>CAIGQV010016663.1:3892422-3923101 GCA_903798115.1 Danio jaintianensis | reverse complement strand
AACAGATGACACTTCAGGCTAGTTTTTAACAACAGATGACACTTCAGGCTAGTTTTTAACAACAGATGACACTTCAGGCTAGTTTTTAACAACAGATGGTGCTCTAGGCTAGTTTTCAACAACAGATGACACTTGGCTAGATTTTACCTGTAGACTGCAATCTGGGCTATTTTTAACATTAGACAATGCTCTAGCCTAGTTAGCCTACCACATATGATGGTCTATGCTAGTTTTTTACCAGCAGATGGCACTCTAGGCTAGTTTCTAACAGCAGATGGCTGTTAGAAACAGCTAACAGCAGATTCTACAGCAGCTCTAACAGCAGATCTCTTTAGGCTCCTTTTTATCAGCAGGTGGCACTCTTGGCTAGTTTGTAACAGCAGATGGTGCTCTAGGCTAATTAAAAACCATACACTCAAAGACCCACAAGGAAGAGCGCTTGTGTGTTCGGCTGATTCATGCAAGTTGGCTTTTATGACACAAGATTAATGTAAACACAGTTCACTAAGAACACTCTTGTAATTCTCTTAAACTATTCCTGACTTTATTAACACATACAGCACCATCTGTTGTAAAAACTAAACTCAAAAGCTAATTCAAGAGAGAATAGCAATGCATTTTGAAAATCTCTAAATCAATGCACAGTAAGTTTCTGGTACGATTATTGTGAATTCATTGAATGGTATTATATATCCCCTGATGTTTTCGCACTGAATGACACACTCACCGAGCAGCTGCTGTTCTTATTTGCTGTAGCTACTGGGCCGATGTTCAAGTCAAAGGCACGTCTTTACCACGAGCGCTGCACTGCTGGGACCGCAGTCTACAAGATACCAGCAGAAATAACAAATCTCCACCCAAAGGCTGTCCCGTGCACTTGATCGACAGCTGCCCATGGCCTCACTGCAACCCTACGTGCCCAACCATCCGGGATCAGTCCACGGGGCAGGAGATGAACGTCATCCAGTTCCTCATGCACATGGGCTTCGATGTCCAGAAGATGGCCCACCAGCAGGGAATGGACCCGAGTAAACTACTGGGCATGCTTAGCAGTGGCAGCTAAGTGTGGTGCAGGGACTCGCTCTCATTTGGGGCTTCCCTTCAGTCCATTTGATACCTCCGACCTTTAAACCCTCCTCAGCTTTGACCTCAGGCTGAGTCCTGCCTTCAGTCGATGCTCTGTCCAACTCTCTACAGGCATCCATCTCCTCATCCATGATCAGTTTAACAGTCCAGATGGCATCCATTTTGCTCCAGCGTGTATATAGGTATTACCCGTGCAGATCATTATCAGTTTGGAGATGGCTGAGATGCCCTGAACAGAGATTTGGAACGGAGCCGCTCTCAGATCCACCTCAGTTGAACCATGGGCTGCTGACTGTTCAAACGCAGTACAGGCGAAAGTACTGAACAACACGTAACCGGGACAAGGTACAACTACATCTTTGCTCTTAATTATCTTTTGGTTATAAAAGTATCACGAATGTAATCCAGTTTTACGGATCTTCAGCATTGTTATTGTTGTATTTGTTTGCTTTGTGGTTTTTGATCTTATCTTTTTTTTTTTATTCAATATATTAAGCTGCAGATTATTAGATTTTTATGTCTGTTCAGAGAAAGAAATCCTGAGAGAGAAAGTGGATTTAAGAGTTTATGAAGTACATGTAAAATATATGGATCAACACAGGACTATATAGGATCATATAAACAGGAGCTTCACATCTGAAACGCACTGGATCACCGGCTCTAAAGCCAAAATCATTCTTGAGGTGTTGCTAATGCCGGGTTCAGACTACACACAGCAGGCTGATTTTGGCTAGATACAAAATTCCAAGATTCACAGCGAGCATTGTGATGATTCATAAATAACAACAGGCATTGGTATGGAAATATCTCATATAGTTTGTCATATAGGACAACGGGGCGTCACGGTGGCACAGTGGGTAGCACAATCGCCTCACAGCAGGAAGGTCGCTGGTTCGAGCCCTGGCTGGGTCAGTTGGCATTTCTGTGTGGAGTTTGCATGTTCTCCCCGTGTTTGCGTGGGTTTCCTCCGGGTGCTCCAGTTTCCCCCACAAGTCCAAAGACATGCGGTATAGGTGAATTGGGTAAGCTAAATTGTCAGTAGTGTATGTGTGTGAATGAGGGTGTATGGGTGTTTCCCAGTGATGTGTTGCAACTGGAAGGGCATCTGCTCCGTAAAGCATGTGCTCGATAAGTTAAGCTCATTCCGCTGTGGCAGCCCCAGATTAATAAAGGGACTAAGCCGAAAGAAAATGAATGAATATAGGACAATGACGAACATCAAATCATCATGACATTCTGACAGAGAGACAAACTGTGTTTGTATTTGCTTTGGTTTTCTACAATGGGGAAATAGGCAAAAAATGTCTGTGAAATTTGTGACTTGATCAAAAGGAGCACAGAAGTTCTTTGGAGTATAGCATTCAAACACAGCCAAACCAAAGACAGATGATGATATTGGTGCAGCTAGGTTGAAATATACACAGATTTGTGGAGCTATAGTGATGATTTTCCTGCCTGTGCTCTTTCAGATATAAAGGTACAAAAGCTGCCACTGGGGTGGCATTCTTTCAAAAGCCACACATTTTTCTACTTAAAGCATACATATTTGTATCTAAATGATTCATATTCCCCTACAAAGTCAAAGTGCAGCAACTACAGAAACACTAAAACTGAGAAAAATGCCTTTAAAATGTTTTACACCAGCCAGCCAAACATGTTGGAATATTAGTGGTTTCGTTTCTCTTACATGACCATGTTGACTTTGTCACATGACAGAAAATATTTTAGGCCTTAACTCAGTTTTGACCAAATGTGTAGTTACAGCGCTTTGCCTTTGAACAGCAACGTATTATAACTTAAATGTACGTATATGTACTTAACCCATTAACAGGCATTGTAGCTGCCTGGTTGACCTTTTGTCCATAGGTTATCATTAAAACAAGTACCTTTATTTCTGAGAGATTATAATGTGTCTCTTAACGTGACTTAAGAAGAATCTAGGAGTCAAAATCTCACAATCTGACACGGTGACTATTGTAAAAGAGAAAAACATTGTGTCGTCTGAACCTGACATCAACCCAACCTTGTTAATGAAGTATCTCTAACTTATTTAATGCTAAAATGTGTCACCATAATAAAAACTCTGTCATCATCATTTTTACAATGCCATTCTAAACCTGAACTATTTATTTTAATCAGTAAACTCTAACTTTTGAAAAATGCCCAAGCTTCTGTTTTTGTGTATGGTCATTTATGCTTGCAAAAGACAAAAAATATATATATATATAAGTGTGATAGTAGACTAAACATTATCTACTGGTACTCTATAGCTCTCATTCTCAGTTGTGGTCAATTGAAGACAAAACAATCAATGGCGACAATGAAGTGATGTGCGTGAAACAATTTTAAGCCATTGGCACTTATGACTAGTTTCCACTAATCAGTGCAGTTGAGTAGGGTACAGTATGCATTTTTTTCCATTTCCACTGTCAAAAGTACCAAAATAGAGAACTCTACATTACGGTACCAAAAGGGTGGAGCTAGACTCAATGCTGAACGCTACTGAATTACAGAGAAGCGTCACTTGTGCATGCAACAAGACAAGCGAAAGACAAACCTGATCAGGGTGACCTGTACCGAACCGTCATTATGGCTCCTTTTGAGCATTATGCTTCAGTACAGTACAGTAGAGTACAGTATGCATTTATTTCCAGTTCCACTGTCAAAAGTACCAAAACAGTCAAATGTACTATACCACTTTTTTGGGATCCTTTAGTATGGGCACCTAGCACAACAGTAAGTACCAAAAGGGTGATGGCTTGCAGCAATGAACCATGGTTGACCTGAGCTCAAACAAAACTTGTCTCATCTTGAGAAACAGCCACATGCCAAGATTACGTGAATATCTTATTTGAGCCAGAATGGAGTCGATCTCAACTTTCTGGCATAAAAAATGACTACTGAGTAAAGACCAATTTATATTTCTGCTTCTAGTCCCCGCTGCAGGTATGCCTTCACACAGTTGCAAACCCTTCACCATACACAGACTCAAACCTCTCAAAAAGGTAACTACATATTTGCGGTAATTCAGAGGTTCAAAATTTGTGATTGTTCATAGTGGTAGTGGTAACAAGTATGGGCCGGTCGAGTCGTGGTAGTGGAACAAGGCTGGTGGCTTGAGGGTATAACAAGTCTGAGTTGACATGATTATCCAATCATTCCAAGAGAAATTCCTATAAATAATCAGAATGTTCTACCTTCCATTCTTGAATCTCGATTTAGCATCCCTCTGCCACTCTGACTCCGCACCTTTAACAGATAATTTCTCTTACCCAGGGAAGAACGGGGGTACCTTTCTGGGAACATGCTCAACACTGAGCTCGGACCCCCTTTCTACGCCAATGGTCAAGTCAAGTCAAGTTTATTTATATAGCGCTTTTCACAATGTAGATTGTGTCAAAGCAGCTTAACATAGTTCTAGTAAAGTCCAGATTTCAGAGTTGAAGTTCAGTTTAGTTTAGTTTACTGTGGTCTAAATTTCACTGCTGAAAGTTCATACACCGCAGAGCAAATCCACCGAAGCACAGCTCCACAAGTCCCGATCCGAGCAAGCCAGTGGCGACAGTGGCGAAAAAAAAAAAAAAAACTTCACCAATTGACGAAGTGAAGGGAAAAAAAAAAACTCGAGAGAAACTAGGCTCTGTTAGGCATGACCATTTTTCATCTGGCCAAACTTCCTGTTCAGAGCTGCAATAGTTCCCTATTCCAGTCCTCGGGACCCCCCGCCCTGCACATTTTGTATGTCTTCCTTACTTAACACAGCTGATTCCGATCATCAGCTCATTAACAGAGAGATCCATGAACTGATCCTTGTGTGTCAAATAAGAGAGACATACAAAATGTGCAGGGTGGGGGGTCCTGAGGACCAGAATTAGAAACCACTATTCTATTGGGAGTCTTTTTGAACTCAAGAGCCCTCTCCTCAGACTGCATGCCAAATATGTTCTTTTTTTTAATCTATGGGTGCAAACTCATGAAAGAG
This sequence comes from Danio jaintianensis, assembly GCA_903798115.1. Classification (NCBI taxonomy): domain Eukaryota; kingdom Metazoa; phylum Chordata; class Actinopteri; order Cypriniformes; family Danionidae; genus Danio; species Danio jaintianensis. Next base: position 3,918,033 of record CAIGQV010016663.1, on the reverse strand, counting down.
TTATTGCAGTGCAACATAGACAGAATGCAGAAGTATGCTCATAATTGGCTACGTCAGGGGTGCCCAGACACGGTCCTGGAGGGCTGGTGTCCTGCAAAGTTTAGTTCCCACCCCAATCAGACACACCTGGGCTAATCAAGTTCTGACTAAGCTTTCTAGAAACATTTGTGCAGGTGTGTTTAGGCAAGTTGAAGCTAAAATCTGCAGGACACTGGCCCTCCAGGACAGAGTTTGGGCAACCTTGGGCTACGTGCAAGGTATTCCCCGTGGGGTACGGTGATCACTTGATGCAAGTGTAAATTAAGCTTATGAGTACAATTGGCAGTGGAAAGACAAGCATGATCAGGTTGAAGCGTATCGAATCGTCCTAAACTGAACTGTACTGCTCAGTGTAAATAAGACATAAAAGTCACAATGCAGAGAATAGACCAGGGGTGCCCAACCCTGTTCCTGGAGATCTACCTTCCTGCAGAGTTCAGCTGGAACCCTGATCAAACACACATGTCTTTAATTACCTAGTGCTCCTTCAGATCCTACTTAGTTGGTTTAGTTGTGTTTGATCATGGTTGGAGCTAAACTCTGCATTAAAAGCAGATCTCCAGGGTTGAGCACTCCTGACATAGACCAGTGTTTCTCAACCACGTTCCAGAAGGACCAACAACACTTCGTCCGGGTAAAGACCTTTTACCTAGTGTACCTTTTTGATGTCTTCTTTGTCGGTCACACCCATTACAGCTCTTTCAATCTCTGCTAATGATCTGAATCAGGTGTGTTTGGCTAAGGAGACATGAAAAACATGCAGAGCTGGTGGTCCTCTAGGAACGTGGTTGAGAAACACTGGTATAGACTGATCAAGACGGAAGAAGTCCTATGGACTTTCAGGTTCCCTTTTAGAGCAGTATAAATCCACTTATGATGAAAACAGATGATTGGACAGGATTGAAAAATGTTAAATTACATGAAGGTGAGTAAATGATGCCAGAACTAATTTTATACATATTACACTATGCTAAATGCTAAATCCCCTTAGTCACATTCCAGGCACACAATGTCCTGATGTGACCCTGCAACTCAGGTTAGGTTGTACCTTTTTGGTGTACCTTCAGTTGAACTCTTTCACTTTGTATTAAAGGGGGAATTCACTCATATTCAACTGTGTAGAAAGATCGGAGCATGTTTCTCTTAGTAACAAAATGATAAAATAAGCAACACTGTATGAGTGAAATTCCACTTCACGTAATAAACTATTGTACCGACATGAAAGTAAGGCAAGGATTGAAAGCAGTATGATTTTATCAATGCAAATTCAGACTCGATTGGAGGTGGTTATTGTGTTTTTCATATATGTATAGGTTTAACAGCTCACTCTTTTGAGGGTACTTTTGTCAAATGAAGACTGTTCAAATATTTAATAGAACATTACTTCTTAATATAAATTGTATGTAGCTGTTTTATTAATATAAAAAAATTCATTAAAAATAACCAAAACAACAGAGATGTGAAGGTATTACTAATTACTATTTTGTTCTGTAACATATTTTTTAACAGAAAACTCAATCTACATTGCATATTTATTGTTATGTAAATCATATTTATGATGCTATTTTCATAGAGAAGTGATTCTTTGTACATTGTAAATAATTCAGTTTCATTTCTTGTGTTGATTGCATGTATGTGTCCCTGAGAGAACACAATACAGTTATTCCAAAGGAATGTTCAGTATTGCTTTTTCATTTTATGACATATTTAATCTCCAAAGCTCCAGTAGATTTCCTCAGCATATCATGTTTTATTTAGAGTGAATTAATTTAGATTGTAAAATGTGGATTCAACACTGATTGGACAGGCTACATTACACCTTTTAATTTTACAATATTTTATACATACTTTAAAATAAACATCTTAATGTTTGTTTTATGTAAAAGACACCACAAAGTCACCACAGCAGAATGAACCGCCAACTATTCCAGCATATGTTTTATGCAGCGGATGCCCTTCCAGCCACAACCCAGTACTGGGATGTCTACACAAATAAAATGTACAATGTATTAGGTAGGCCCCAATATACTTCACACCAAATCCAAAAAATAAATTAAATAAAATCATGTGAGTTTGCTTCTCAAGCTTGTCAAAACAAACTTTATGAACATCTTTAACCAGTCATTGGTCTGTGGTAACTAATATAATACTCAATTAAATTATTAATACTTAATATGTAGCGCATCTCTGAGGCTCCCCCTTCTTTTACAATGAGATTTCTTAAGTATTCTTGTGTTCATTTAGTTGATATGTTCAATTAAATTAAATGTAGGCATTTTATCAGTTCTTGATTTCCGTGGTTATTTAATTCACAACATTGCCGTTGTGAGCGCCATTTTTTACTATTTGAGGTACAAAAAGGTTTAAAGTAATTTTCATTAAAGTAATATATTTGTTTGAAGTGGCAAAAATAAATGTGGCACAAGAATAGAGAATAGAGCAGCGGCAGCAGTAATGCGGTTGATGTACCGGTTCGTTGTGGTAAAGAAGGAGCTGAGGCGAAAGGCAAAGCTCTGGATTTACCAGTCAATCTACAATTCTACTCTCACCTAGTCATGAGGTTTGGGTCATGACCGAAAAGACAAGATCTCGGATACAAGCGGCCGGAATGATTTTTCTTCGCAGGGTGGCAGGGCGCACCTTTATAGATAGGGTGAGGAGCTCTGTCACCTGGGAGTAGAGCCGCTGCTCCTCCACATCGAGAGAAGTCAGCTGAGGTGGCTCGGGCATCTGTTTCGGATCCCTCCTGGACGCCTACCTAGGGAGGTGTTTCAGGCATGTCCCACCGGGAGGAGGCCTCGGGGAAGACCCAGGGCACGCTGGAGGGACTATGTCTCTCGGCTGGCCTGAGAACACCTCAGCATCCCCCCGGAGGAGCTGGAGGAAGTGTCTGGGGAGAGGGAAGTTTGGGGTTCTCTCCTGAGACTGCTGCCCCCGCGACCCAGCCCTGGAATAGCGGAAAAAAATAAATGAATGAATAGAGTTGAGTGCTGAATTGATATTCAAAGGTATCCTTACCATTTTAATGATGATATGTTTTAATATTTGTGTCTTTTTTTAAATCTGCATGAATCTGAGACTTTTATTTCAGGATGCTAATGTACTTGCAACTGAAATAGAATATTGAGCAGGGGCAGGGCTTAAATAGAAAATTTAGATTTTACATGGACTTTAAACACATCAACACGTCATGTTTTTGGAAAAACATCTTGCAATTCTTAGTATTCCTCATGCAAGTGAGTGGGTGTGACAAACCACCTGCAGGTGACACACTCTTTTCCTCTCCATACGCACCATGCACTTTCTTATAAGCACCAATTCTTCTCGGAAAACATTGCGTAATTCTGAGTGTCCTCCACACAATAGAGTGGGCTTGACAAACCACCTGTAGGACTCCTCTTATGCTCAGAGAAGAAATAAAATAAAAAAATAACTTTTATTAAATTATCAGCATTTATGTACTGCAACATCGTAAAGTATAAGTCGTAAGTTATAAAAAAAAGAAAGCTGATGAAGATGTCTGCTAAATGAGTAAATGTAAATACAATTAAAATTTTGGATTTTTACTTCTTCCTACTTGGAAATAACGTCAAGAACGCCACTTTTAGACATCTGACGTAAACTTGGAGCAGATAGAAGAACCCCTACTTCAGAAAAATGCATCATTTGACATTTCTTCACAGATGGTGGCTAATTATGCTTCAGCAAGATTAGCATGGAGCTACCTTATGTGAAACATTAAAGCAAACTTTCAAGTATTATTACAGCCCGAAATGAGTGGGATCCCTAAAAACGAAAGTCTATTTCTGAGATGATATTAGCTTTATTGTACAATTTTACTCTTTGTTTATTGCCAGCTCTTTTAATTCACTCACTTGTAGTCACTCATTCCTAATATCTCACCTGGTAAACAAGATTGCCACTTGCGATTGACTGGAGTGCATTGAGGTGGGAAGTTGCACATTTTACTGATGAAACCAGCCTTCCAACATCTTCGTGTAGCTCAAATGGTGGAGTATGGAACTAGAAATGCTAAGGTTGTGGGTTCAATATCTAGGTAAAACAAGAACTGATAAAATGTATAACTTAAATGAAATGGAATGTAAATGGAATTGAGTGTATGGACCGCAGCATTATTATGTTTTAGAGGACGCTCTTCTCGTGACAGCTGTTTTCTGAGAGTGAACACATGAAGCATCTAAATTTAGCATCTTTTTTAATTTAAATATAGCATCTACTGACTGATAAACCAGTCAGTGTTGGTTATTACCAATTCTCACTATTAAGGAGTGGCTTATTACCTGCCTTTTTATTAAGATGTTGGCTGTTAATACTTATAAAGTATGATCTTATTCTACATCCTTAATCCTACCCAAAACCTAAAACCAACTTTAATAAATTAGCAAATAAAGAGTTTATTGAAAGCAAAAGTCATAGTCATAGTTTATTAACCATTTTACCTTAAACTAAAATGTGACCTACAATTCCTCTTATACATGACCTCGCATACTGTACGATAAAAGACAGCTTAGCTAATGTTTAATAGGTGTATAGAGTTTTTCTTTGTCCTTTTTGATCTGAATAGCAGGTAAAAAAAACTGTTGAGCAATCATTTATCTGCTTTATTTAGTCTGGGGTGATTACATTGCATTTTCTTTGAGTCAGACAGATATACAAGAGGCTACACCTTGTCCCCTAACACACACACACAGCAAATGAAACACGACTCCCTGAACTGTTGCTTGACGCAGACATTTGGATTCCCACCCCATTCCGCAGTGGAATATAGGGCTCTATTTATAGAGCTGGTGGAGCCCGTGGCCCTGAGCTGGGCAGAACACACTCATTAAAACCACTTTCCCAAGTACACATCAGCTTAAAGCCCAGCGTATGCCCGTGTGTGAGAGTGGAAACACTGCAATAGAGTTCGAGAGTAAACAGTGTTAACAGAGGAAGAAACTGGAAGTCTACTGATACCCGCAACATGTTGGATATCCATCGGATGTTACATGACTAGACACTTCTTCAGCTGTTTGTCTTGAAGGTGACATTCAACTTGCACGGAACTTACTTTCATCACGATCATCCAACACAGAACTCAAGACCTGCAAAAACAAGGTGACTACTGCTTCACAGGATACTTGACATAAACAACAGCCATGATTTGAACTTCATTTAATCTCTCTACATTTGGTTTGAAAGATTTAGCAATTTTTTTAAAAAGAGCTAAAAGTTTTGCAAAGAAAAGAAAAAGGAAGAACATCCAGAATTTCTTTTGGGGTGTAATCGGATCCCACACACTCTGCAGTAATTATAAAGCAGCGCTGGGAAGCAGTAAAGAAGATTTGTCATTAAGGCTGCCTAAATAAAGAGGCAGGCAAAGGGCGAGGTTTGTGGATTCCTCCGAACACTTCATCCAGATCCACCCAGAGCTGCTCATGGACCCCCAAGGAGGCCACTATCTGAACAAGTCGGCGGTGCTGTCGGGCCTTGGTGCTGCCCGAATGTGCCAGCTGCTCGTGGGCTGCACCACCATGGCCCTAGTAGCCCACAGTGCAGGTTTCAGTGCGACCTACGGCACTTTCTGCATGTTCGTCTGGTGCTTCTGCTTTGCAGTCACTCTTCTTGTCTTTACCCTGGACGTCACAAGGTTACATGGGTGTATGCCTATCTCCTGGGACAACTTCACTGTGGCCTTCGCCATGCTGGCTACTCTCATGTACGTCACGGCTTCAGTTGTGTACCCGGTGTACTTCCTGAGGTCCGACTGCCCGTCGCAGGGCTGCGAGGTGCGAAACTACCGCATCGCAGTCACCGTCTGCTCCAGCGTCTGCTGCTTCGCCTACGGAGCCGAGGTGTTCATCACACGGGCCAAACCGGGACATGTGGTGGGATATATGGCCACCGTTTCAGGCCTGCTCAAGGTAGTCCAAGCCTTCATCGCCTGCATCATCTTTGGTGCCCTGCACAATGACAGCCAATACAACCGGCACATCCCTACGCAGTACTGCGTGGTGGTGTACAGCTTGTGCTTTGCTGTGACCGTAGTGGTGGTGGCGCTCACCGTCTCGGGCAGAACGTCATCCCTGCGCTTCCCCTTCGACAGATTTGTTGTCATCTACACGTTCTTGGCGGTGCTACTGTATTTGAGTGCTGCTGTGGTCTGGCCAGTTTTCAGTTTCGATAAGAAGTATGGAGCCCCGGGGAGACCAGATGACTGTCCTAGAGGAAAGTGCCCATGGGACAGCAAGCTGGTCATCGCAGTGTTTACTTGTGCCAACCTGGTGCTGTACTTCACTGATCTGGTCTACTCCCAAAGAATACGATTCGTGTTGAGTTCTGCAGCATGAAGACATCTTGTTTTTGATGTGGTTGGACATATGAGTACTGGAAATGAGGCAGGGAGAGCCTAAAATATACAGTGGTGTGCGCTAGTGTATTTGTAGGTATAGTTCAACCCCAAAATGAGTACTCACCCTCGAGTGGTTCTAAACCTTTCTTCAGTTAAACACAAAAGAGGATATTTTGACGAAAGCTTAAAACTTGTAACTACTGACTTTTCTAGTAGGAAAAACAGATAGCATGGAAGACATGTTTCAAACTTTCTTCAAAATATATCTCCTTTTGTGTTCAACAGAAGAAAGAAACTCATAAAGGTTTGGAACAAGTCAAGGTTGAGTAAATGACAGAATTTTCATTTTTGGGTGAACTGACTGAAGATTTTTCTGCATCATGTTGATTGTTCAAACATCAAAATTGTTTGGACTTTCTAACTGCAGGGTTGTCGTTTTAAATTTTTTGTTGTGTTAATGAAGTTGTTACTTTGCTTACTAGAATGAAATCTAATGAAACAAGAAAGAAGTGATTTTGGACTCTTTAAAGCTTTTTTGACACTTTAAAACTTAGAAGGAGCATTTATTGAAAAGGGAAATTTCTATCATTATTTACTCACCTCATGATGTACCAAATCTGACCCTGGACCACCAGTCAAATGTGTTTCTTTTTTATACATATATATATATATATTTAAATATATCACATGAAAGCATCGGAAATATAAAAATAAATATGTCCTACTGTAAATATATATTAAAAACTCAATTTTTGACTAGTAATATACATTTAGTAATTATGCTTTTTTAGAAACAATATTTGTCTGAGATGTATATATTTAAAGTAGGAAATTTATTTTTATAAATTAATAAATTATAAATTAATATCTTTATGGAACATGACTTTTACTTAATATTCTATTGATTTTGGCAAAAAATACAAATCAATAATTTTGACCCATTCAATGTATTTTAGGTTACTGCCAAAATTTCGAGATGCTGCTCGCTGCAGAGCCACATGGGCTCCAAGGAGGGGGAGCTTGTGCTCTAGCTCCTCCTCCTATAAGCTGTTTTAATGCGTTCCCTCACCCCACCCCTAACCCCAACCCCCAGTGACATCACTAGTAGAAGAAGTGCAGCAAGGAGGAGCTAGAGCTCAAGCTCCCCCTTGCTGGAGCTCAGCTCTGCCCATGTGGCTCTGCAGTGAGTACCACTTGAAAATTTCTGTTATTTGTGATCCAGGGTCACAAAAATTTTAATAGTCATGGTATTCAGAGCACCTCTCTTTATACGTTTTTCATCAATATGCAGGCCTCAATAGGTTGTGCAGTGTGTCTTTAATACTAACAATACTACTAACAACAACAATAATACATTTGATTTATTCTGCACTTTTTATTTTACATCCAAAGTGCTACATTAAGCATAATACAGAAAAAAAACCCCACATCAAATTCATTCATTCATTCATTCATTTTCTTTTCGACTTAGTGCCTTTATTAATCTGGGGTCGCCACAGCGGAAGGAACCGCCATCTTATCCAGGATATGTTTTACGCAGCGAATGCCCTTCCAGCTGCAACCCATCACTGGGAAACCCACATCAAATTGAAGTAGTACAAAAATAGAAACCTCCATAATAAAGAACAGCAATTAGTAAATATAATTAAGACTAAAATAGATACCTTTTTAACTGTTTAAATAAATAATGTGGTGACCTTTCTAACAGGCAAAAGAAAGTGCATTGCACAACCCTGGGGCTGCTACAGAGAAAGATATTTCTCCAATGTTTTTTAATCTTAAAGAAAGTAGTTTTTTATAGATTGTAACTTAATTACATACAACGCAGTAGAATGAAATATTAATTTAATTTTGGATTCAGTGCACATCAGAATTGACAGAACTGATCACTTATTTAAGTATTGTCTATAAAAAAAAAATATATATATATATATATTTATATATATACCATGTTTTTTACTTTCTTCCAAAAATACTGTCGTTTTAATTGTCATGGTGCTCAGCAAGCGCTTCTGTTTATGCTTTTTCTATCAATCTACTCAGGCGCTAATGGTTGTTCAGTATGTCTTGTTTTTTATAGATTGTAACTAACTTCCCTTGTTATTATATGTACTCTCAACACATTTAATGAAATGTATTGTTTATTGTTTAATTAAATTAAATATGTTGTTAAATAGGGCGTCACGGTGGTGCAGTGGGTAGCACGATCGCCTCACAGCAAGAAGGTCGCTGGTTCGAGCCTCGGCTGGGTCAGTTGGCATTTCAGTGTGGAGTTTGCATGTTCTCCCCGTGTTCGCGTGGGTTTCCTCCGGGTGCTCCGGTTTCCCCCACAAGTCCAAAGACATGCGCTATAGGTGAATTGGGTAAGCTAAATTGTCTGTAGTGAAGTGAGTGTGTATGGATGTTATCCGCTGCGTAAAAGATATGCTGGATAAGTTGGCGGTTCATTACGCTGTGGCGACCCCTGATTAATAAAGGCACTAATGTCGAGAAAAAAAAATGAATGAATGAATGAATGTTGTTAAATAAACTTGAATTCAACCTTGAAATTAGTTTTTCTTTTTCGCAACACCACTGAATACTTGCATGTACAAGTACAGATGAATAAATATATGCATACTAATCAGCAATTCAAATTAAGACATTTTCTGTATAATTATGCTGGTCATTTATAACCTACCCATTTTTTTGTTTTTTTTTATTAAATAATATGCATTAAAAATGTCCCTGTTACCTAAATTGGACATATTCTAAATCAATTTACATTTAAAATGCAGCAGTGTAATAAAGTAATATTATATTTAGTTCAAATTGAAAGCAACAAACACCTGATAAAAGAAAAGCCCAGCAAACAGATTGTTCTCCTGACATTCCCATATGGTTCCTATTTGGTCATTTCTTTTGTGGAACCAAATGAAAACATTCTCTGTAGGTTCCTTTTCTCTCTCTCTCTCTTTTTGTAACCAAAATAATCTTTCCAGAAAGTAGTTTTTGTTGTTTTTTTGTGTTGTTTTTTTACTTAGAGTTACAAATGTTAGGGTCAGAGAATGTTCTATATCTACGTAAAGAAATATTTCCTGGCTAACCAACAGAGAATGTTCTGTGAATCAAAAATCGTCAGCTGAGGGGTAACAGCGATTCCTGATGACATTTTTTGTAGCCCCCAAACATTTAACATACTTTTTGATCAACCATACATGTCTCAAGCCATCAGGTCATTATTGAAATCAATTAAATAATAAAAAATTTACCATGGTCATTCATAGTTACAGAAACATCTTCTGATGCACAAACTTGGACACATCATCAGTGTTGTTTCCTGGCCTCACGGGGTGTTTCGGGTCTTGCAACAGACACCCTCCTCCAGGCGACCCAACCGAGGCTGATCAGACCTCGGCCTGTGTCCAAGTGGCATGCTCCCGCCCCCACCGTTCCCCCCTCTTCAACCAGAGCCATCTGGATGCTTTCTCCGCTGCCTCCACGTTGTTGCTTATGGCTCTTCTTCGGTTGGCGCCTGTTATTCCCAGTGTACCATAGGCCTTATTCAGGGTGTAGCTGGCAAATCCCATACTGCCATACACCTGGTCCTCCACCCATTTGACCGACACTGCTCCACCAGCTCCTGATATTTTTCCTTCTTTCTCTCCCGAGCCTCCTCCATCCTCTCCTCCCAGGGCACTGTTAGCTCTAGCAGGATTAGTTGTCTTGTGGCCTCAGTAGTAATAGTATACATTCATTCATTTTCTTTTCGGCTTAGTCCCTTTATTAATTAGGGGTCGCCACAGCGGAATGAACCACCAACTTATCCAGCATATGTTTTACGCAGTGGATGCCCTTCCAGCTGCAACTCATCACTGGGAAACACCCATTCACACTATGGACATTTTTAGCCTACCCAATTCACCTAAACCACATGTTTTTGGACTTGAGGGGGAAACCGGAGCACCCGGAGGAAACCCACGTGAACACGGGGAGAACATGCAAACTCCACACAGAAATGCCAACTGACCCAGCTGAGGCTCGAACCAGCGACCTTCTTGCTGTGAGGCGACAGAGCTACCCACTGCGCCACCACGCTGCCTTTATAGTAAACACTTTAGTGTTTTTGAACCATACTATTGTAAAATGTATATTATTTTATTTACAACACTTTGTAAATGCTGCATCACACTGTTAATTATAGTTAACTGATAAACTGTAACAAATAATATAGTAACTTTAGTTTGTACTACAGTAAACTGGTGTATTGTAGTAGGGGAAAGTGGGGACGGTTGCAATATGGGGCAGTTGCAACAAGACTTATTCCTCCATTCACGAATGAGCTAGAGTGATGATATTCATACTACATATTCTCAGTTAGACCCTCCTTCAATCTGAGAGAAATCAGCCATATGTGACCATTCCTTCAGTATAAAACACATTTTTAGGTAAAAAAACGTATGTTCAGAAAATCTCTCTTACTGTCTAATCTGTTTTCGTGAAACATTATTCATTCATATAATTGAAATCACTGTTTTCTTAGCTTTAAATAGATATAGCTTTCAAGCGTTAAAGCTATTGTATCTCCCTAGCATAGACAGTTTAATCAGGGTTGACAGAGTTGCGACTGTCCCCAATTACAAAATGAATTTAAAAGCTTGCCATATTAACAATGTGCAATTTTTATTTTATCACAGTTTCAATGTCATTTAATTTGAAAAAATGAATTCTTTAATTAATTCATACCGCACACCAGCTGATTGGTGGAGAGGAGACAGAGTGATGAAGCCAATTATGATATGGGGATGGTTAGGAGGCCATGATGGACAGAGGCCAGTGGGCAGATTTGTCCAGGATGCCAGGGTTAAACCCCTACTCTTTTTCGAAGGACATCCTGGGATTTTTAACGACCACAGAGAGTCAGGACCTCAGTTTAACATCTCATCTGAAAGACGGCGCTCACTGAGCAGTATAGAGTCCCCATTAATATACTGGGGCGTTAGGACCCACACAGACCGCAGGTTGAGCGCCCCCTGTTGGCCTCACTAACACCACTTCCGGCAGCAACCTAGCTTTCCCATGTGGTCTCCCATCCAGGTACTGACCGGGCGCAGCCCTGCTTAGCTTCAGTGGGCGACCGTGTGAGAGTAGTTTAGATTCAGTCTAGATTTTCAGTAAAAAAAAAAAAGGTAGGCCTGATAATTGGTTGTTGCTTGTTCTTCTAATAGTCTGTATTTATATGGCCAATTTAACACATTTAACAATTTAACCAATTTACATTTAGTCTGTTTACTAAATGGTCCAGGTTGCTGGTTCGAGCCTCGGCTGGGTCAGTTGGCATTTCTGTGTGGAGTCTGCATGTTCTCCCCGTGTTCGTGTAGGTTTCCTCCATATTGGGTGCTCCGGTTTCCCCCACAAGTCCAAACACATGCGCTATAGGTGAATTGGGTAGGCTAAATTGTCCGCAGTGTATGTGTGTGAATGAGTGTGTATGGATGTTTCCCAGTGATGCGTTGCAGCTGGAAGGGCATCCGCTGGATAAAACATATGCTGGATAAGTTGGCGGTTCATTCCGCTGTGGCGACCCCAGATTAATAAAGGCACTAAGCCGAAAAGCAAATGAATGAATGAATGTTCAAGTTTACATTCTGTATATATTATCATATGTACACATATTTTAGCAATGTGGGTGGGTGTCCAATAGACGTGGGTTTATTACATTAAAATATTGGGTTTCCACAAAAAAATGGTCTTGATAAGAAACTGAAGGGAATGCAACTGCCCCCACTCTCCCCTATATACCCTAGTTGCAGAAGACAGATTAATTCAAGTAGGCCTACTTTACTATAGTTTTTTCCACGAGGGAAAACTCCAAGACATGAAAATGGGAATGTCAGAAAAATGAGAAATATATAAACATGTGCTGTCCTGGGGGCGTCACGGTGGCGCAGTGGGTAGCACGTTCGCCTCACAGCAAGAAGGTCGCTGGTTCGAGCCTCGGCTGGGTCAGTTGGCATTTCTGTGTGGAGTTTTCATGTTCTCCCCGTGTTGGCGTGGGTTTCCTCCGGGTGCTCCGGTTTCCCCCACAAGTCCAAAGACGTGGTACAGGTGAATTGGGTAGGCTAAATTGTCCGTAGTGTATGTGTGTGAATGAGTGTGTTTCCCAGTGATGGGTTGCAGCTGGACGGGCATCCGCTGCGTAAATCATATGCTGGATAAGTTGGTGGTTCATTCCGCTGTGGCGACCCCAGATTAATAAAGGGACTAAGCCGAAAAGAAAATGAATGAATGAATGTGCTGTCCTGAGGTTACTCAAGAAATATGTTTGAGAACTAGTTGGTTAAAACAGAGCAAAAATATATTCATGACAGATAAATGTGTATAAATAAATTGTAAAAACATGAAAAATACAGAATTCAATAAAATCATCACGACGGATACCAAAACACGCATGGGTGTACTTGGGCAAATCCTCACAAGACTTTCCTGTCTTTCGGTCGACACGTGTTCAGGAAGAGTGACGCAACTGGCTTTTCTGACAGCAGAGCTAGCCAATCAGAACGCGCAGCGCACACATAAACTCCAGTGATTGGCTGAGGCCCGAGCATTTCCGTGCTGTGATTGGTGAAAGCGTTGTACTCCACCCTCCAGCAATGGCAGTTCACAGACGGCGTGAACAACCCAATAAACAAAAGTGAAACATACTAAATATAAGTGAATCAGCTCTTCGGTGCATCTTATTGTAGGTGAGTTTCTTAGATAACTTTTAAACATTTAGTTTTCAGCATTTATCTCGTTGTCTCTGCTGTGTTACTGCATATTCATATATCAGGAAATAGATGAAATACCGACGCTGTTCTTCTTTTAACTTTACCTCAGCTGATGTATATAAGTGTATGAGAGTCGACTGTGAACCTGTCGATTTTATTCAGCAGTTAATGGTGATATTATGGTTATTCACAGGTCAGAATGAGTGTGGGCTTCATCGGAGCGGGTCAGTTGGCGCATGCGCTGGTCAAGGGCTTCACAGCTGCAGGTAGAGCGACATTTACACACAGCCACCACTAGAGGGCGCACTGACACACGATAAAAACGAGAAAACACTGAGAAGTTATACATTTTTATTTTTGGGGAAATTAATACTTCTGCATGATCTGAAGGTGGAGTAAATAAGTTTCCAATTGCTGTGTGGTTTCTTAGGAATTCATGAAAAAGTTCCAGATACTGTATAAGAAACATGAAATAACAACTTCACGGGACATTCTACCAGAAATGTACATTTTCACTTATAAAAATGTGTCAGGGCCTGACCTTTAAGCTTGTCGTCCTCAAAAAAATACAAAAACAAGTATAAAATCAATCAATTCAACGATAGAACGCATCCTTGATCACTGTCAGCTTCTTCTGCTTCAAATGATGTCACTTCCGAGTCATAGCCTTAAAGGTGTAATGCATGCATTTTATGTTACATTTAGTGCAAATGTGACAGGACTGACAGAAACATGGGGACAATTGTAAATTTATTTGTATTATACACTCAAAAAAAGACGTTTACTGTTTGTTCAAATAACTTATTTAAAATGAGCTAAACCAACACAATACTTGAGGGGTTTTTTTGTGACAACTTCATTGTTTTATGTTCAATCAACTTAAATTTGTAAAAACTAATAAGTTTACTTAATTCCTTCTTATTGTCCCAATACAAATAGATTGTGTGGAACCCAGCATTTTTTATAGTGTATATTTGTAGCATTTATTTGTAGAATTGATTTATAATTTGATGCTTTTAATCAATTGATGTGAACGATAACAACTTAAACTTGCTATTTCTGCAGTATTTCTTAAATAACCGTTTTTAGCATAACAAAACTATTAAAGCTGTAGGTTCAATTGGGCTGAGGACAAGGACAATGACAGGGTTTGTACATTTGTAAAGTGTTTTTAATAAAGAAAACAAATATCTGAGAACCAAATGAATGACATACTCCTTTACAGAACAACTCACAGAAATTTTTGGGATGAAATACTTTTTATTCACTGTATTTATGTTTTTATTTCAGGGACAGATATTGTACTTCTCTGGTAGAATGTCCCTTATTAGAGATTTAAATATAATATTACACTTTAGATGGTTTGACAAAAATTATTCTTGTAAAATAATCATCTGATGATTGGAATTGGCTAAAAAAACAACAAAAATTGCCCTGAACGCATAGTTTTTGTTTAATTTTACTGTAATACGATAGCTTACTGTCAGGATTTTTTTACCACGGTTTTGTACAGTGAGTGCATCCTGTTAAAGGAAGAGTTCAGCCAAAAATTATAAATAGCCCATTTACTCATCCTCAAACCATCCTTATGGTATATGGCTTTCTTTTGTCAAATGAACATCATTTTATCCTGGCTCTTCCATGCATGGTGTTGGATAGTGGCTTTTATTTTGAATTTTCCAAAACTTCAAAAATCCATCATTAAACAAACCTCTATGCTGCCAGGGGGTTATTGCACGTCTTATAAAGTGGATCCATATGTTTTTGTAACAAAAAATATATATATTTCTAATTAAAAAATTCTAAACCCAGATCACTTACTTCCGGTGGCTGCCAAATGCACGTTCATAAGGCGCATTCATATTGACTTATGACACAAGACCATTTTATAGCATAGTACATCATCACTAATGAAATGCAATTTTTTTTATAAGTCATAGAAACTGCCATTTTTAGGCTTTGATCCAAATTGTGCTGTTTTGGTTACTGTCACTTTAAATTCAAATGAGATTGTGCTCTTTTCAAAAGAGGGCGGAGCTATAAACGCCTATGCCTCTGCATAGTGGCAGACAGCTCACTCAGAGCTGTCTATGCTAAAGAGGGAGAGATTATCACTAATGGGTGGGACTTTCCCCCTCTGATGACATGTCCAGTTGTAAAACAAAGTGTTTCTGCAGACTGTTTTTATCAAGTGTGATTATAAATAAGTAAAATTAATTAAAGAGCCCCTATTACGGGTTTTTGAAAATGAGCTTCCATGCAGTGTGTAACACAGCACTAAGTGAAAGAAAACATCCAGCTGAGGTTTAAATCTGAAAGTGCACAGTGTTTAAAACTATTGATTCTTTAACGAAATAGCTGACTCAGAGTCGACTGAATGAATCGCGCAGGGTTCGGATCTTTTGTCTCTTTTGACGACATCGATACGGTACATCACCAAATATGAAGTTCCAGATCCGGTAAAACATGAATGCACCTTTCCCTTCAGACACTAGCAGAGCGCTGAGTATCACGGGACTGATCATGACACAAAGATGACGATCACTGACAGATGGAGATTCGGCTGTGGGGAATAAAGGTTAAAGTTCATTTTCACAACAACACCACAGTATAGCCAACCGTGTGCTGTGTTTGTTCCTGTCATTTTTCTGATTTTTAATACAATAACCTACGCTGCAGCGCGGGATTCGTCAGCCGTTTGCTATTAAAGGAAGGAGCAGCAGAGACTATTATGTATGGGACTTTGTCAGACTTTGTCAGTAACTTACAGTTTATATGGATTAGTTTCTTCTTCCTCCGGATCATAACATGTAAGTGTAGTTAAAATTGTTGCCTTGTTTTGTGTAGTTTGCAAAATATGTATTTAGTTGTGCGTTGTAACTTGTAATCGCTCCGCATGGCTTGTAATCACGTATCTATTATAGATCAGTACTTGTACTCTATCTCTCAGGTTAAACCTTCATGGGGCTATTCACATATTGTGTCCAAAACCATGTTGAAAACGCAACGTGTGCTTCTTCCTTTACCGATTTAAATGCGTTTCTGAACTCGCGATCCTCTGCCATTTGTCTTTTCTGCGGCCACCATCAGCTGTTCCTCACGTGCAGCGCGGCCAATTTTCAAAATAGTTCAACTTTTGCCACTGTGTGGATTAATATTGAATGTGTCTCACTGTTATTACTTGGGGTTAGGGTTGAGAGTAGAGTAATATGCTGGTGTTTAACTGCATTGCTTTAACGCATTCCTGCATTGGGCTCTCACATACTCTGTGCTACTTCATAGCATAGTCTCGCGCTGAACCCAGTTGACCAATCACAACAGACTGGGTCATCGGACCAATCAGCGCAGATTAGCTTTGTGCTAAGGAGGGGTTTGGGAACAAATGAATCACTGAACGAATCATATGGGAGTGGTTAGGATAATTAGGTAAAAATAAATGCATATTATAAGACAATGAAAATGTTTTTTGACCTTGCATGCATATCAGGCTGTTGTTGGAGACCCCCAAAATCAAAGTATGACCTTTTATAATGCAAAATAGGGGCTCTTTAATTTTTACCATTAGAGGCTGGCAATATTTACACACTGTTGCCACATAACTGTGTTTAAACCCCTTATAAAAGTGATTTTTGTATAATAGATCCCCTTTAAAATGAAGTCTGTAATGCGGTGTTTACATTAGTCTCTTCTGCCCATCAGGTGTGATCGCCACACATAGGATAACCGCGAGTTCTCCAGACACTGACCTGCCAACGGTCATCGGGCTGAGAGTGAGTGTTTCAGACGTCAGAGTTGACAGTTTTAGGCATCTTTATAAACACATTCTCTGTACCTCAGAAAATGGGAGCATACTTCACCACCAGTAATAAAGAGACTGTGAGCAAGAGTGACGTCCTCTTCCTGGCGGTCAAGCCTCATATCATTCCCTTTGTCCTGGATGAGATCGGGCCAGACATTGAAGACCGCCACCTCATCATCTCCTGTGCTGCAGGAGTGACCATCAGCTCCATCGAGAAGGTCAGACTGCTGCTTTCTGTCTTTTATTATATGCAAAATAAAATGTTCTCTGTCTGTTAAATCATCATCACCACATATTAATTAATATTAGTGCTGGGCAAAAATGAATCGCGATTAATCACATCTAAAATAAAAGTTTGTTTTAATATAATTTTATGTGTGTAATGTGTATGCTTATTATGTATATATATTATAATACACACAGGCATGCATATATTTGAGAAAATGTTTATTTATATTTAGACTTAACTAGTTTAGTGTTTTGAGATTAAAGTTGAGACAGTTACAGTTAGGGTTGCACGATATATAAAAAATTTTACTAATATAATTTCAATAATAGTATATATACAATATCAATATGCAATATCCTTATCACAGAGAAGTGCAATAAATGAAGTTAATTTTATGTACCAAGCATTTGTGTGCATAGGTTGTTTATCCAAATCTGACCAACCAGATGGGGCCTTTACTATTTTTATCTCCCCCTCTCCAGTAGGTTCTGAAAAAAATACTAATGCTGGGAGATGAGAGGAAAATGATAACAGTCAATAAGAATCAGAATTTCTGCTGGGATTTTTTTAGTCATTCAAGGTGTTTTGAAGTCTAAATGCCTCCACCTTGACATACTTTAAAAATGTTTTATTTAAAGGTTCAACAAACCCTGGAGTACTTTAAAAAAAATTTTTTTAACAGATTTGTGTTTGTTGAGCATTAGGGTTGGGCGATGTCGACCAATTTGGCATTGTGCGATGTCTAATGTGAAACATCGTGATGGACAATGGCATCGTCGTTGTAGGCGGCGGTGAATTAATTATTTATGAATAATTAATTAATTCATAATGAATTAATTATTTGTAGCCTACCGTTTCAACTACCTGACCCGCATGGTCTTTGTTTTACCCATAACCAAATCATAAATGCATAAAGATAAGTTACACACAAATTGCCACCTGTCAATCACTTTTTCCACGGGACTCTGGCATGAATAGGCAGAGTGATCTGTGTCGTTATAATGGCGTCGACAAACTTGGTTGGTAAAAAAGGTGCACAACCAACAGGAACCAACCAACAGTATCTGAGGTTTTCGCTAAAATTACTAAGTACAAGCGTGAAAGCGAAAGATTGAAGCAGTGTACTGATGCTGTGACACGTTACCTGATAGATTCAAAAGACAGAAGAGTCGTTAGATAGAGACAAGATTAATTAAATATCACGTTTAACAACTATAGTGAGACGCGATCCAGTGGTACATCCTTGATAAACTGTCCGACGTGCACTGCTGTCTGGGGTTTTGTGCTCTAAGCAACTGCGGACTGCTGGAGCTCAGACGCGCGCATACGCTGCAGCATGACAGTGTGTGTGTGTGTGTGTGTGGTCACGTGATGTGCGTTTTCAGCGGTATAGTGTGGAAGGAGGGCTTTTCAGCTAGATGAAACGCCAGTGTGGACGTGGATCGTTTTCGTTCTAAAATGCCATTTTAAAACTTAAGACGTATTAGTGTAAACAGGGCCTGAGTGTGTATTTTTCACGAGCGGGTTGCTGCTGTGACGGGGGCGGGGCAGAGGATCGCGATGCCGGCTCAGCATCGTGATGTCTATTGCGATGGACGATGGCATCGTCTATCGACCCAACCCTATTGAGCATCAATTAAGACGACGTTAGCACCTGTCTTATTTAATTGTGGGAAAAACTGTATAATTTTGAGCTAATTTCGTTTTCTAAGTTTGAAATCATTTTTGGAGCGGGATCAAAATCGGTGACATAGCGCTGATCTGATCTGTGTCGGTTTCTCATTGTTATTCATAGTTGAGTTTTCTTATACTATGAGAAGACCCTTCTTCTTAATTATTCATGAGAGCACATGCTTTCCAAAGGCAAGGCAGACCTGCCAAGCTGTGAGACTGCGGCCGTGCACGGCAGGCAGTATTTATCCATTCATGAAGGGTCATATGTGTTTGTCCATGATCCACGGAGTTTGTTGCATGGCTTTCTCCACGATGCTGTCAGGGCCGATACAGCAAAACTGTTGGTTTGCAGCAAGCATTTTTGTCGGGAGAGCTGTACGAGAATTAGAGAATGGTGGACTTTGTCTTTTATCAGTTGAGATTGTTACCATTCAGACACATCGCCTATATCCGTGCTGCTGTGTTCGCCCATGTTTAAAATCCTCCGGATTACCGGCAGGGCCAATGGTTGGAATAGATAGTGGATAGCAGTGCAGCAGGTCTCTTGCCCTGTGTCTGCATTCAGACCTGGGAATTGAGGAGGAGAGAAGTCCTCCTCATTTATAGTGTTTATATAAACATGATTATCTTTATAATGATATAACAAATTGTGGTTATGTGTATATGAAATTAGCAGGACATTAAATTACTGTTTACTTCTTTGCATTTTAACTTTGTAAACTATAAAATCATGCGTCTCCTCACGGTTTGTGTCTCATTTTGTGAGCCAACTGACAGTTGTTCACTCCCCTCTTTTCCCCCTGCTCTGCTGGCCCCGCCCACTCCTCCCTCTGCCCGCAGAGCTCCACACCCATCTCGGAGCATTTTTTGAAAAAATTCTGAGGCAGACTTGATCTGAAAGATGGTGTTTCATGACCCTTTAATTAGCTCTGAAAAATATAGATATCTTGTTTACTTTAGTAACATAAATCATTACATAAACATTGTTTTTTCTTAAATTCTAATCACGTTTGGCAAGTTATTTAAATTGTACAAAATATCGTTAATGCAACACTCAACAATATCACATATCGCCTATTTTCCCAGTATCGTGCAGCCCTAGTTACAACTAAAAAGGAGGAAATATGGGGAAAATATGATTCAGGGGAAATATAATGTAAACAGGAAACGGTTATTACACGGATCCATGCAATTTCTGGAATATCATGGCATTTTAAAATGTCTATTTCAGAGTGATGCAATATCAGGGATTTTAGTTTTATCAGCAATTAAAATATTTTTGCTAATTATAACTTTATACCAGTTACGTTTTCAATAACTCTGGTAAGTTTCACTAAGTTTTAGGACTGCACAATATTGGAAAAGAACTGGCTTTGTGATGTATTTCTGCGATATGTATTGCGATATGAATACAAATTCATCATACACAATTTGTAGGGGAGTTCATCTGCATAAAATAAATTAAATCATAGATAGTTGTACGAACCCTTAGTCAAGTCAATTGACGAAGTGAAGGGAAAAAAAAAACCTCGAGAGAAACTAGGCTCTGTTAGGCACGACCATTTTTCATCTGGCCTTAGTCCATCTTGTTTGTGATGTTGGCTCGTAACATTAATTATTTCAGTAAATGAAAGTGTTTTTCACCCATAGTTTCAGTCTTAGTTTTAGTTTTGGATTACTAAAATAACCTGCATCAATCACTTCATATAAAAATTGATTGGTGCATTTGTGAAGTGTGTTTCACAGGGGGGAGTGGACTTGACAAACCACCTGTAGAAACACACACTCACTCTCTCTCTCTCTCTCTCTCTCTCTCTCTCTCTCTCTCTCTCTCTTTCTCTCTCAAAAAAAACCACTTCGCCCTACTAACTCTAGCACTTAATTCTCTGAGCACTAACAGTTCCTTTGTATAAATAGCACTTGTTGTGTGTATTGCCTCTTCTCGTTGAATCGCTGAATGCTCCTCAATTTTAAGTAGCTGAAATTGTGTCTGCACATGGTGCTCAAAATCAGAATAGCACGTTTTTCCTCATGCTTGCAGAAAAAGGCTTACAAAATGATTGGGTTGACCTTTTTAGCGTTTTCTGGTTTGGTAATGCACCATGAAACATGAAAATAGTCATGATGTCTGACCTTTGATTGATATTGCAGAAACTGCTGCAGTACCGTTCTGCACCTAAAGTTATTCGCTGTATGACAAACACCCCGGTGGTGGTCCGCGAGGGGGCCACAGTTTACGCCACAGGCACCCATGCAGAGGTTGAGGATGGGAAGCTCCTGGAGCAGCTAATGGCCAGTGTGGGCTACTGCACCGAGGTGGAAGAGGACCTGATTGATGCTGTCACTGGCCTCAGTGGCAGTGGACCT
The DNA here is from genome assembly GCA_903798115.1 of Danio jaintianensis. Taxonomy (NCBI): domain Eukaryota; kingdom Metazoa; phylum Chordata; class Actinopteri; order Cypriniformes; family Danionidae; genus Danio; species Danio jaintianensis. The sequence continues at coordinate 3,896,824 of CAIGQV010016663.1, read as the reverse complement.
GCCTATGTAAGCAACAATCAAGCAATATAAATCATACATTGAGCTCCTGGTGGATTCCCGAATTTAAACCATACTGTAGTAATTTGTAGTAGTTACTATCATGTTTTTGATCTATACCATATAGTAAAGTATAGAATCATTTACTATAAATTACTATAATGTTTTTAAAGTGGGTTTTACTTAGGACTACTGTACTTCTATCTTAATCTTAGGCGTTCACAGCGGTTGATGCTCTTGCTGATGGAGGGGTGAAGATGGGATTGCCCAGACGACTGGCTGTACGACTGGGAGCTCAGGCCCTGCTTGTTAGTCCCTGATAGTGTCTGAATTCTTTCTTATATTGATAATCTGATACATTTTTCTGTGTTTGAAACTTCCAATAAAATTAAGTTGTTGTTTTTTTTTTATAAGGGGGCGGCAAAAATGCTCCTTGAGTCCGAGCAACACCCTGGACAGTTAAAGGACAACGTGGCTTCACCTGGAGGTGCTACAATCCACGCTTTGCATGTGATGGAAAGTGGCGGTTTCCGCAGCCTCCTGATCAACGCAGTGGAGGCATCGTGCATTAGAACCAGGTGGAGTGACTTTTTCAGCTAGTTGTGTTCATCTGGCTGTCTTAATTCAGAATTAAAGGGGTAGTTCACCCAAAAAGTGTCATCATTTACTCAACCTTCACTTGTTTGAGTTTCTTATTTCTGTTGAGCACAGAGGAAGATATCTTGAAGAAAACTGGAAACCTTTGATTTTCATAGTAAGTCAAAGGTTAGTGTTTTTTAAAAATATCTTCTTTAGTGTTTAATAGAAGAAAGAAACTCATAAAGGTTTGAAACCACCTGAGGGAGAGTAAATAGTGAGCAAAATTTAAATTTTGGGTGAACTATGCCTTTAGGTTCTTCACTAATTACTTGATAACTAAAGTTTTATTTCCTGTATTTATTTCCTTATTTTGTATGAAAACAAGAACCTTTTAACTTCAAAATAACTTTTAGTAAGACACTCAAACCCAAATGCATTGCTCAGGTGTGATTTGTTTTTTTTGTTTTGTTTTTTATTGGATTCAAGTCAGGTGATTGGCTGGGCCATTCTAAAGCTTGATTTTAATCATTTGAGAGTTTCCTTGGCTGTGTTTTGGATCATTGTCTTGCTGAAATGTCCACTCTGGTTTCATCTTCATCCTCTTGCTAATGTAGGTGTTGGACTTAAGCAGCTAATATTCATTTACAAGGGCAGAGGGTTGCTGAAGTACTACTGAAAGATTTCAGCTGCTGTCTGTGCTTTCTTTTTCTGGGCTGTATATAGCACATATAACTGCAAGTTGATTTGCCCAAAGTTCTTCACATAAGACGTAGGAATGTAAAACATAAATGACATGGACAACAAAATACAAACATTAAATTAAAAAATTCCACAACAAGCATTTTGTAGAGTATGTCAAATGCTAAACTGAACAAATGTGTCTTTAACTGTGACCTGAAAACCTCTAAAGACAATGCCTCTCGAGTGTACAGAGGAAGAACTTTCCGCAATTTTGGCCCTACCACAGCAAATGCGCAGTTGCCTTTTGATTTCTTTTTGGAGTGACCTGGTCAATGTGTGACACCCTAATGGTCGCCCATTGAAGCTAAGCAGGGCTGCGCCCGGTCAATACCTGGATGGGAGACCACATGGGAAAGCTAGGTTGATGCTGGAAGTGGTGTTAGTGAGACCAGCAGGGGGCGCTCAACCTGCGCTCTGTGTGGGTCCTAATGCCCTAGTATATTGATAGGGACTCTATACTGCTCAGTGAGCGCCGTCTTTCAGATGAGACATTAAACCAAGGTCCTGACTCTCTGTGGTCGTTAAAAATCCCAAATTTTCCCACTGGCCTCTGTCCATCATGGCCTCCTAACCATCCCCATATCATAATTGGCTTCATCACTCGGTCTCCTCTCCACCAATCAGCTGGTGTGTGGTGTGCGGTCTGGTGCAATATGCACCAGGTGGATGCTGCACACTGGTGGTGGATGAGGAGATTCCCCCAATGTGTAAAGCGCTTTGAGTGTCCAGAAAAGCGCTATATAAATGCAAGGAATTATTATTATTATTATTAATTAAACTAACCTGTTTGACACGTGATCTACAAGGGCATCGTTTTCCTTTTTTTTTTTTTTTTACAGATTTGTCTCATTTTAAGCTCACTTTTTTTTTTTGACAGGGAGCTTCAGTATTTGGCAGATCAAGAGAACATTTCTCCCGCTGCCATCAAGAAGACGACTCTGGACAAAGTCCTCCAACAGCCAGGGGTGACAGCAGCAGGGGTCGGGGTCAGGACAGGAATCAGCCTCTTTAACAGTACAAACCCCAAACACAAGAAAAACTGAACCCAATCAGTAGCACAACCAGCTTACAACAAAGACGAAACCACTCCAAAGATTTGTAGATCAGATGATAAAACCAAAAACACCTTAAATAGTTTCCATGAACTGGTTAGTGGGATTTATATATTCTATTCTGTGCTCAGTTAAATTTTTATATTGCGCTCTTGGCTTATGCTGGTTTGGACCAACTTTAAGCAATAGTTTCTGTTGATATACACTGTAGCCACTGTAACTGTAAGTAGATTTAATAAATCATGTCTAATCTAGAAAGATCAAGATCATTTTAATATTTTTTTCTTCTGAACAAAGTTTATAAATTATACTAGTCAGTAGTATTCATGTCAGTTTTGTCATGATGATATTGTATTAGTTTTAAGGCTGGGACACACCAAGCTAATGGTCAGCCATTGGTGAGTGTCTGTCTGGGCTTCTTCGGCCCAATCCTAATTCTACCCCTTAGCCTATCCCCTTACCCCTACCCCTCGTTTTGCGCGTTCACATGAAGGGGTATGGGTGTCCCAATTCTCTTTAGCTTGAAGGCATAGGGCTAAGGGGTAGGGCTAGATAACCCTTGAAACTGAGATTTTTCAGGACCACACTCGAAACCAGGGGGTACAAGGGTACAAAGGGGTACAAAAATTTCCCAGAATCCTAATAATAACTCCTGTATAGCAGTCCCACAACATACTTTCACATCTAATGACACTCAAATACCCTGTCAGAAAAGTTTAGAGGCTGGGAATGACCTTTTTACAGTGTCTGGTATAACGTTAATGTTAATTTCATGTGTTTACATTGATGAATATGGCCACGGTGTAAATGCACAGTACAATTACGAGCTTATTGCCACATTATATTGTTATGATAACATGATATCATTGCCTTCTGTGATTTCCTGAAGATAAATACCAAAAAAATAAGGCAACTGGAATAACTACAGCAATCGTCGATCTCATATGAAGCAAGAGATCGCAATGACATATGATGACGTGTGCAGGTGTTGTAGTGGTGTCCCAATTCTTAGGGGTAAATTTTGAAGCCCTTCCCCTTCACACTCTGTTTTAAGGGCCAAGGGGAAGGGGTAGGGGTACAAAAATAGAATTGGGATTGGGCCTTTGTCTCATCAGGTTCACATCAGCAGCAGTAGTATGTAGAATTGTCATCGGTAAAAGAAAACACTCTGATTAACTGTTCAGCTATGAACAAAAAAACAAAAAAAACTGACTGTGTTGTTATCACATAATGTTTTGTAGACTTATTTTCTACTCTGAAGTGAATCTGTATGTTTTTCTTTATTTCGTCATGGCCCCTTTAAGAATCTTAGGTTTCAGAAGAGAGTCATACCATGTGACCTTTTACCTTTCTTTGGAATGTCAATAAACCTGTGGACAAGGAGTTATCGTCTTCAGAGTTTTGATGTCAAGGAAGAGTTTATCTGGCTGTCAAGTTATATTCAGTACATATAGCGAGGACAGCAAAACGACAAAACTAAGCAAACAACACAAGTCACAAGATAACACAAAAAAGCCGGCTAGCATTTCTTAAAGATCTGCAAACAGTATGGATTATCAGACATATTTGCATGACTGAATTCCTCTGTGGTGGGTGAGAAGTATTGTGAAACACGTAAAAAGCTGTTTTGTTTACAGGTTTCTATTTGTGGAATGACAATATAGATACTGCCACCTGCTGATATGGAATGTTGCATGCACTGTTGTCTGTTTTGGTGTAATCACAAGTACAGTCGAGTTTTGAGAATGACACAAATATTAGTTTTTACAAAATTTGCTGCTAAACTGGTTTTAGATCTTTGTTATTGTGATGTACTGATGTATAATTACAAGCACTTCATACGTTTCAAAGGCTTTTATCGACAATTACATGAAATTTATGCAAAGAGTCAGTATTAGCAGTGTTGGCCCTTCTTTTTCAGGACCTCTGCAATTCGACTGGGCATGCTCTCAATCAACTTCTGGGCCAAATCCTGACTGATAGCAACCCAGTCTTTCATAATCACTTCTTGGAGTTTGTCAGAATTAGTGGGT
>CAIGQV010016663.1:3815301-3827422 GCA_903798115.1 Danio jaintianensis | reverse complement strand
GATGTCTTTAAGGATGTTGTAATGATGTCCCCTAAGGGTGCAGAATGATGTCCTTTGGTTAAGCTCATAATACATGCAGTTGTCACTGGAAATATTCACATTTTATTTAACCAAATTCAGTATTGTTCAAACTTTAACACTGACTTCAGTCACAGAAAAATATTGAGAGTTAAATGTGTTAGTTAAAGGGGTAGTTTCCCCATCCACCCTGAAGAATATTAATAGCTGGCACCTATTGAATGATTTTAATGTTACATAATGGCACTGTGGTGTTGAATTACACTCTACTGATAATAGAATAAAAGCCAGCAGTATTTTGGCCAAGTTTTAAAAAAACACATTAAACAGGCATCAAGAATCTCAGCAATGGTGACATTTCTTGCCGCAGTTCAAGTTCCCCCTGATTACACACACAGCCGATGGACATTATCATTAATTACTTGGACTATGAATACACCTTTCATTAGCACACCCATGCTGAGTTTTGTTTAGCTGTTACTGCATTACAAAGTGTTTTACTTGTTTCTGCCATTCTGTGTTTTTGACCATTTGCCTGTTATACAGATTACATTTTAGCAGTGTTGGGCAGTAGCGTGGCTACAAGTAGGGACGCTACTAGCTTAACTACATTTCTCAGTAGCGTGGCGGTACCATCGCTACTTTCTAAATCCAATAGCTTTGCAGTAGCGAAGCTATTTTTTTAGTCAAGTAGTGCAGTAGCGTCCACACAAGCTACATTTACCGATCGTGGATCAATAAGTGATGGCACCCACATTCACGGGGCTGTGAGGCCAGTGTCTAGCAGATGAAAGTAAATGAGATGATGGCGAGAATGATGATTTCTTCTTCTTGTTTTACGGTGGTCGATAACAAACTTTTTGGTGCGTTACTGCCACCTCTCGCTCTGGTCAGTGACGTCGCCAACCAATTAGGCTAACACGATAAATTAGCTTGATGGAAAGATGACTGAGGGAGAGGAGTTATATATAGTTTACTGCCCTGCTGAAAAAACCAGCATATGCTGGTAAGGTATGTTTTGATGCTGGTATGCTGGTCTTGCTTGTTTCAATGCTGGTTTTGCTGGTCTCAATGCTGGTTTTGCTGGTTTCAATGCTGGTTTTGCTGGTCTCAATGCTGGTCCTGCTGGTCTCAATGCTGGTTTTGCTGGTCTCAATGTTGGTCTTGCTGGTCTCAATGCTGGTCAGGAGCAGCACTGAGACCAGCAAAACCAGCATTGAGACCAGCACTGAAACCAGCAGGACCAGCATTGAGACCAGCAAAACCAGCATTGAGACCAGCAGCATAACAGTACAGTTCAAATGCATAGGGGCTAATTCAATCAGCCATTACTTTATGCACTTTCTGACCATCAGGAAGGGTCCTAAAGCCAATCAGCTAATGTCTTGACACTTGCGCTACCAAACTCGTTCTTTCATAGAACGTAATCTTTACCTCAAAATGTAAAACAAAATGTGCATAACTTTTTCAGTTATAAACTATTGCATTGAAACTTAGATTTTATACATTTGTAATACATTTTTTAAGTAACGTGCCCAACTGCAAATCATAAAGGATTATTAAAATCTCACAGTGTGAGCCGGGCTTTAGACTGATTAGTGTACCAGTTTAAAGCAATGATTAGCAATACATTTGAAAAATGGTGACTATGAAAAACTCTAAAAGACACATGTCTAAAAAAGAATCAAAATAAAAAATAAACAATTAAGTTTTCATAGAAGTAATTTTAATACCTTTCTAATATAGCAATGTCTGGAGTCCAAAATATATTTGTAGGGGCAACAATTGTGGTAATTCCACAAAACTCCTCTAGATTCCACTGCATTTTATAGGTTTGCCAAACCTAGAAATTTATGACATTTAGAATGACAGTAGGGTTTATAAAACAACAAACAAGTGAACCATGCATTAAAAATCAGCAAAACTGTGAAATAACACAATCTTTTTGTATAGATTTTGTATAGAAAAAACAACAACAACAACTTACAGTTATCATTATGACCTGTATTGTGAGGCTCTGGGCTTTTTCATTCTGTAGATAAAAAGATTGCTGTGATAATACTACCTCTTGATATCCCATAATGAATCACATTTTTTAAAAATTATGCTGGACTCACGACATTTATGATGGAGGTCACAATTAGGCCCACACTAACATTGGCAGTTTTCATAAAAAAAACAAAGGCTGCATTCTGTCAGTCTGAAAGTCACTGCTGTTCAAGTTGAGTTGGTTATAAAGGTTCTTTCTTACGGTGCCATAATCGTTGCAGTTTTCAGCATCAGACACCCATTCTGTGAGAATGATACAGTTGGTAAAAGAAAGTATATATATTTGCATAAATTAGTTTATGTAAATAAAAGCAAAGTCATGTTTAAACATTAGCCCCAGTTTGGGGATGATCTGAAAGCAAAAATTAAGTATTCTGCACACATTCATTCATTCATTTTCTTTTTGGCTTAGTCCCTTTATTAATCTGGGGTCGCCACAGCGGAATGAACCGCCAACTTATCCAGCATATGTTTTTACACAGCGGATGCCCTTCCAGCTGCAACCCAGTATTGGGAAACACCCATACACTCCCATTCACACACATACACTACGGACAATTTAGCTTACCCAATTCACCTATACCGCATGTCTTTGGACTGTGGGGGAAACCAAAGCACCCGGAGAAAACCCACGTGAACACGAGAAGAACATGCAAACTCCACACAGAAATGCCAACTGACCCAGCCGAGGCTCGAACCAGAGACCTTCTTGCTGTGAGGCGACAGTGCTACCCACTGTGCCACCACGCCACCCCTATTCTGCACACAAGGAAGGAAAAAAAAAAAAAAAAAGAAGAGTGTGCTGCATATGTGTGCTGCAGCCGGCAGCTAGCTCTCTGCAACTCTCACATGGTCACCCACTGAAGCTAAGCAGGGCTGTGCCTGGTCAGAACCTGGATGGGAGACCACATGGGAAAGCTAGGTTGCTGCTGGAAGTGGTGTTAGTGAGGCCAGCAGGGGGCGCTGAAGCTGTGGATTGTGTGGGTCCTATTATTATTATCATATGACTAGGGTGAGGCTGCAGACCTGGTGCAGGCAGATCTACTCCTCCAGGCTCTTTTATGCCTCTGTTGTTCATGATCTGTGCAGTTGTGAATTTAATTGTAAATGCTTCCTTAACATATCAGATATGCAGTGTTAATATGAACTAATCATATTATAGTTCATTCATTCATTCATTTTCTTTTCGGCTTAGTCCCTTTATTAATCTGGGGTCGCCACAGCGGGATGAACCGCCAACTTATCCAGCATATGTTTTACGCAGCGGATGCCCTTCCAGCTGCAACCCATCACTGGGAAACATTCATACGCACTCATTCACACACATACACTACGGACAATTTTAGCTTACCCAATTCACCTATGCCGCATGTCTTTGGACTTGTGGGGGAAACCGGAGCACCCGGAGGAAACCCACGCCAACACGTGGAGAACATGCAAACTCCACACAGAAATGCCAACTGACCCAGCCGAGGCTCGAACCAGCGACCTTCTTGCTGTGAGGCGAACGTGCTACCCACTGCGCCACCGCGTCGCCCATATTATAGTTAAATATGGTAAAAGGCATGTTCAATGTATTGCCTTTGCTTATGATTTAAAATTCTTGGATCATGTATTATAGACATTAAAAGACCTCAGCATTAGTCACATTCAGTTTGGACAGTGGTGACAGTCAATTAAATTTTCTGAAATATTTTTCATGTTGCAAGGTTTGCTGGGTACCAGCATGGACATGAAAATAAATATTAAATTAACCTTCACCATTGGCCATACATCAGATTTCTTTATGGGAGTACTCAGTCTAATGTGAAAGTAAGCTGGGTAAGATAACCTTTAGAGAATGCTAGTCAATGTTAGAAGCATATTGCCTGTTAACTGGGTCTTCAGCATATCATTATGCACCATAAGGTCTTTACAGCGTATGATATTTTTATGTCTGTATAGCCACATTAAAGGGATGGTGCATTAAAAATGCATGCTTGGCTTTATTTTTACTGTTGAACAAAACAGAAGACATTTTGAAGAAAGCTGGAAACCTGTAACCCCTGACCTCCATAGTAGGAAAAACAAATACTATGGAAGTCAGTGGTTACAGGTTTTCAGCTTTCTTCAAAATATCTTCTTTTATGTTCAACACAAGGCTCAGACAGGTTTGGCACCACTTGAGGATGAGTAAATAGTGAGTAAATTTGTATTTTTGGGTATACTACTCCTTTAAGGATGTTTTTCTTATGTTAAGGTTTGAAAGAAATCATTCCCAAATACATCATCCTTTACTGATATTAGCTCTTTTAAAGATAGATATACTGCCTATACCATACAAACAAGCCCATAATAGTAATTCATTCATTTTCTTTTCGGCTTAGTCCCTTTATTAATCTGGGGTCGCCACAGCGGAATGAACCGCCAACTTATCCAGCATATGTTTTACACAGCGGATGGCTTTCCAGCTGCAACCCATCACTGGGAAACATCCATACACACTCATTCAAACACATACACTACGGCCAATTTAGCCTACCCAATTCACCTATACCACATGTCTTTGGGCTTGTGGGGGAAACCGGAGTACCCGGAGGAAACCCACGCCAACACGGGGAGAACATGCAAACTCCACACAGAAATGCCAACTGACCCAGCCGAGGCTCGAACCAGCGACCTTCTTGCTGTGAGGCGAACGTGCTACCCACTGCGCCACCATGCAGCCCCCATAATAATAATAATAATAATAATAATAATAATTTATGCTGTCAGTAAAAGCTAATCATTTTCTGTGCACATTAACACACAGTTGGCAAGAAAATATACAGTTGAAACTTTTTGAGTGAATTTAGGGTTTTTTTAAGCTTTAAATGGGAAATGGTCATTTTTCAAATAACAAAACTTGTACAAAATATGTACAAGTATAAATGCTTCAGGAGACATTTTTATTGGGTAACACTGACAGACATGAATGAAAAATATTTGTAAATTACAATATCTAAATTTTAAAAAGTTGTAAAGATGCAGTTCGTTTCTAATGCATAAACCAATAATAAACTACACCCTACTGTAAAGTGTTGATAATATTTATAGTGTAAATAGAGGTTTAGAGAATATTAACTTACCCATTGAGGCAAGAGAAATTATTAGCCATGCAGGAACATGGTCAATGGTGATGAAGAAGCGTCTGAAGTTCTTCTGCTGTAGGATGAATGTTCACCCTTGAACAGATGTCAGTTATGGGGCTGTATTTATATCCTGTAAGTGAAAAACACATTGTCACTCCCAATTCGTCACACATTGCGCTTGTTCATAAACCCACCAGAGACTCACGAATCAGCATATCAATCTCAACAATGAGGACATGCTGCATGCTGGGAGAATCTAAACTCATCTGTCACTCCCAGCATGCACTGCATCATGACATTCAACAATCAACATCATATGCTGTCATCATATGTGTTTTGAGTCTAAAAGGATTTATTTATTAGTCCAATGAAAAAACTAATGGCATGGGTGAAGCTTAAATGCATGTAAGCCTTTTCTAGCACTTCTCAAAAATAACTACTTTGTTTAATAATTTATTTATTTTAAAAAAAGCTCAGAGTTTAATCTGACTCCAATTTCAAGTAATTTTTAGATATTGATTTTTTCAGAGACACTCTACTTTCAGTTATTTGTTCATTGTGGACCAATTGCTGTTTTGAGTCATGCGTGGCCAAATCACTGCACCGATTGGGCTTGCCAGCTTGTTTCTTAGTCAGTGGTTTGCATGTGATTAGCACCTTTTAATTTGTCCACCAACTGCTCTTTGACAAAAAGGTTGTATACCCAGTCTTCTACCATGTGGCTGCACCCGCTTCGAATGTTATTAGTCGATTGAATGGGCGTTATTAGTGGTTTATCAGCTGATAGATATGGGCCAGTAGGGGCCTACTGCGCCTACTGGTAGGCTCAGAAGGCTGTTATCAACCATCCACATAATTTATCAGCTATACTAATAGAGAAGAGTTCAGATCCAGATGTGTTTTTACATTACTGTGACGGTTGGGTTTAGGGTTGGGGTAGGGGTAGACCTTAATAAAATACAGTTAATGGGAAATAATATAATTTAATAAATAATCACCATAGGCTCATTCTGCATTTTGTCTTTAAAACGAATGCTGCGTGGCGGTATACACGCTTACCTCCATATGAATGTATTTTGAATTGTTATCAGTTTCTCCAGTGGCTCACCGTGTACGTCGGCAGACTTGTGACGTGGTGCGGTGATGACGGAGTTCGAGTCTGGCGAAGAACGATTTCAGAAAGCAGGTAAGACAAAAGTAAATTATTTGTTTTTATTGCTTTTTTAAAAACTGACGGTTAGGTTTAGGGAAGGAGGAGGGCAGGTCAATCGGAGCGGCCTCTGCTGGATTTACGCTAGAACAGCAGATTAACCATGTGCATGGTTGATAACAGCCTTCTGAGCCTACCAGTAGGCGAAGTAGGCCCCTACTGGCCCATATCTATCAGCTGATAAACCACTGATAACACCCATTCAATCGACTGATAACATTCCTGACATTTTCTAAAATAATGTGCTGTGTAATATCGTGCTTCTCTCAGCACTTTCCAGAGTTCTTCTTTAGGTTTAGAGTGTCTTATTTTTCTGTTTTCTGTCCAGGTGATCTCATACAACCTCAATAATATTCAGTTCTGGACACTGTGGGGGGCATTTTATGACTGTCTGTGTTACATCAGCTGTTTTCTTTCTCCAAATAGGATTTCACTGCAATTAGCAGATCATTATCATGCTGAAAACTATTACCACTGACGTACTTTCCAGAAGGAATGGCATAATGGATTAAAACCTATTTGTACTTTTGAACATTAATAATTCCATCAATTCAGACAATATTGCCAACAACACTGGTAGAAATGCAGCTCAAACCAGGACAAACAGCCTCTCTCCAACATTGTCATGAACATTCAGTCATTCATTCATTTTCTTTTCGGCTTAGTCCCTTTATTAATCTGGGGTCGCCACAGCGGGATGAACCGCCAACTTATCCAGCATACGTTTTACACAGCGGATGCCCTTCCAGCTGCAACCCATCACTGGGAAACATTCATACACACTCATTCACACACTACTGACAATTTTAGCTTACCCAATTCACCTGTAGCGCATGTCTTTGGACTTGTGGGGGAAACCGGAGCACCCGGAGGAAACCCACGCGAACACTGGGAGAACATGCAAACTCCACACAGAAATGCCAACTGACCCAGCCGAGGCTCGAACCAGCGACCTTCTTGCTGTGAGGCGAACGTGCTACCCACTGCGCCACCGCGTCGCCTTGTCATGAACAATTACACCAAAATAATTCAAACTCTAACCTAACCTTACTCCTATCCTAACAAACCATACATCAACTGAAAGATCATTCATTCAGCCTGTATAAATCTCCATTTAAAACAAAGAGACAAAAACATTTACGCTTATGACTGGTTTTATGGTAAAGGGTCACATATATCCATTATACCACCAGTAAAACAACAGATTTAATGTTGGCCTAAAACCTTTGCACAGTATAATAGGGAAAACAGAGAAGTTCCAATAGTGTCTGGCTGAAGACTTGCACTTTCAGACATGCTCTTTGTCTGCAAGTGACATCACTGAGGGGTAGGAGTGGAGCTGGAGTTGGTGTAGATGTAGATGTTGAAAGAGCATGAGCCTGAGTGTGTGCATGTGCATGTCTGCAGCCAGACCCTTCGCGAGTAGTTGCTTATACTCTCTTTTACAAATAAATCACTTAATCCAATCTTAAATGTGTTGATATGTTAAATTTGTCAGGTGTTTAAAACTGTTATAATAATAATGCTATCTGCATCTTTAGGAACCACTCAGCTGCACTTCAGTTATGTTTAATCTTTATTAAAACCTAAATACTAAGTGAAGAATTTAACATGAGTTCCTGTTGCTGTGATGAATCTCAAATTAAAATGTGAACAACTAAAGTTGTGCATATTTGTATGCCTTAATAAAGGTCAATATTTGACCTTTTTAAATAATATTATATATTACTTAAGTTTTCTCAGGTTCCCGGTTGTGTTCACTTCATTCACTTTAAATTCAACCTATTTGTCACCTCTTTTGTCAAAAGAGAAATGACTGAACACACACATAGGAGCCTGGGAAAAATGCTCATTTTAGAAGAATTTCAGATGGCATTAAGATGAAGAATGTGTTTTATTTATTTATTTTTCCTGCTTTGACTCTTTCTTTAAAAGGTCATGAAACCCTCCAATACATTTGTTGTCATGAGAAGACGTTCAGCTAAAAACAGTGACAGTAAAAATGTACAAGCTAATTAAATGATTATTATGGGCTCTCATGTCAATTCATCTGGCAGTCAGGGGTTTTCTTAAATTCATTTGCACTACAGTGCATGTCATTTTCATCGTGTTCAGTTCAGTTTGGGACTGGGAGTACAGATGTGTATACAGTCTTTTTATCATCGTCCAGTTTTTACTGCTCATTAGAGAAATGTTTGTTAGTAGGTGACCAGGGTGTTTATGACAATAAATTATATATATATAAATACAAAATCTGTTTGCATCAAGCAGCATAACAATCTGTTTTGTACCCTACGTCAGTCTCGAACATTTGAGTTAATGGCCGCGCCCACTCTTGGGGTGTGCTGTTGTAGCCTGTGTGTTTGCGGAATTCTCATAGCGAAACCGAAAGCGAACAAGAAGCAGTCGCCACTACGAATGATTGGAAATAAATCTTCAAATCCTCACGTGTTACGGTAAGTTTGTTTATTTAGCATGAATATCTGTGATTGAGTTTTAGTGTGTTAACAAACATGATTTTGAACTCAAACACTTGGAAATTCGCAAGGGGAGCTCCAGGGGCACGCAAACAGGACACAAAAACATCAAGAGGACGAATCGAGCCACCGTGCCTTTAAATTACATCACTTTTCATTTCATACAAGAACGTATTTAACAGCTAGACCTATATTTAATCGTGTTTGATGTGATTCAAACTTGTCGTTGCTCATAATGAGAACATACTGTTGAAAATGTTGAGCCGCCGCCGCCGCCATGTTGTTTTCATATACTGCCCGAAGTTTCAACGCTTTAAGTTTAAAAATGCGTTATTAATATAAGCCTTCAGAACATTATCACAATCAAACTAAACCCTACACGACGAAGAGGTGTTTTAAATACTTGTTAAAGATATTAGCAAACCAGAGCCTACGCAGCATTTTTAGTTCATAAACAATCAGGTCGATATGCGTATAGGCCTATAATACTTCAACTGTATACCTTGAGTTGTGAGTTTTTACTGTATGGTTTGGCTATAATTTGGTTATTTTCTGAATGCAACTTTATATATAAATTTACAACAACATACATACAGGTGTTGGTCAATAAAACTGAAACGCCTGATTTTAGACCACAATAATTAGTATGATTTAGGGCCTCCTTTTGTGGTCAATACAGCATCAATTGGTCTTGGGAATGACAGATACAGGTCTTGCACAGCGGCCAGAGGGATTTTGAGCCATTTTTCTTGCAGAATAGTGGCCAGGTCACTACGTGATGCTGGTGGTGGAGGAAAACATTTCCCTCACTCCTCCAAAACACCCCAAAGTGGCTCAATAATATTTATTTCTGGTGACTGTGCAGGCCATGGGAGATGTTCAACTTCACTTTCATGTTCATCAAACCACTCTGTCACCAGTTTGTCTGTTGCTGTGTGTTATCATTATAATCCTGATACATGGCACCGCCTCCAGAATGGTACGTAGTCCTTAGCAGTGACATCCCATCTAGCACAAGTACTGGGCCTAGGGAATGTCATGATATTGCAGCCCAAACCATCACTGATCCAGCCCCATGCTTCACTCTGGGCATGCAAAAGTCTGGGTGGTATGCTTCTTTGGGGCTTCTCCACAGCATAACTCTCTTGGATGTGGGAAAGACAGTGAAGGTGGACTTATCAGAAAACAATACATTTTTCGCATTGTCCACAGCCCAAGATTTTCACTGCTGGCACCATTGAAACCTACATTTGGCATTGGCACGAGTGACTTGACTTGGCTTGGCTGTAGCAGCCCGGCCATATATAATGACCCTGTGGAGCTCCCGACGAATAGCTCGAATCGCTTCAGCTCTGTGTTCAGCAGCACCTCAAGAATATGTTTTGCAAGTTTAAAACGTTTCTTAAACAGTGCATGTTTGTAATAAAGACAGTAAAATCGCTTCGTAATTCTTCACCACTGCCGTGTGTCAGTACAATTATAAAAGAATCCCAGTTGATGGACTTAAATCAGGTTTATTTTGTACATTAACATAACGGATATCCATACAACAGTGTATATTAACGTCTATCCTTAAAAACGTCTATTTTATGCATGTGAATTTGGCTACACATGTGTACATCGTGTCTTTTGCGTGAATTACTTTTGAGTCTTTTCTAACTCCATAGAGATCTGGTTCATTCTTGTCTGTCACTGTGCTGCTTATGCGTGAGACGCAGCAGGAGAAGCTACACCCATCATAGCAATAGTGAACAATCTCTGGCTCTGACACACATGTGGGAACGGTGGGCGGGGAGAACCAGCTCATTTCCATTAAAGGCACAGGCACCAAAACAGCTACAAAATCAAAACAGCTCAAATTTCCAATGCACAAAGAAATAATATACAAAGGTATAATAAATAATCTGATGGGTGTTTTAAGCTGAAACTTTACGGTCAAAATTCTGGAAACACAAAAGACTTATCTTAAGTCTTGAAAAAGGGGTAAAATAGGTGCCCTTTAACATTTGATTTGAGAACCAACAGGCTAGTGAACATGAACACCATCTTTTCTAAAATCTCTTGTATAAAGAAAACAGACTACAATTATATCTTGGTTCATTTTCATATAGTATGTCTTCAGGGTTTTCATATAGAGCTGTAGTTCCCAAATTAAATGCATGATTTCTGTTTCCATGTACAGGCCTAAAATCAAATGACTCATTCAGAAAGTGTTTGCAGAGAGAGAGAAGTTGAAGAGTGACAATAAAATGAGTGTGATCGAGGAGAAAGAGGCTGCTGTTGACCCTCAGAGAGCATCATCTCTTGAGTTCAGCTGTGTGTCGATGAAGAGCAACAACTCTATGTATCAGCCTCCTTTTATGAGTGATGGATCTTCTGTGGGCTCTGAGTCTGGGTGAGTATCATGAACCTGGAAACTGTATTCATTCATTTGACCTCATCATTATGATGATGATGTTTACTTTAGCTGGTTTTCCACTGCACGGCTTGGCTTGCTGTGGTTTAGTTTTGCTTGGCTCGGTTTGGATGCAGTCTACTGCAGTTTAGTACCGCTTAAGTTCACATGAGATCAAAACTAACCATATTGATTTTGTTAGCTCACGTTGCTTTTATAGTGAATAGTTCATCTGTTCATTTCATTAAGAAAAAAAAAGTTTACCCTTGTAGTCTAAAATGGAAATCTGAAAATGCACTTCCTGTTTGTTTCAGTTAAATGCTCAGATTATGTCTGTCTGAGGTAATGGGCGGAGCTAACACACTTAACCACGCCCCTCCAACTGTCAGTTTTGACAACAAACAGAAATAGTGAGGAGGAGGTGTCTGTTAGGTTGTAATAACTCTCCTCAAACCCTTTTCCACATCTTTCTGAATGAAATGCCTACTTTACTTTATCCAATCAGCTTGCAGTAGAAAAAACAAGCCACGCCCACTGCTTTCTTATTTAATGTTTCATTTCTTTAGGAACTGCATTACAATACAAAAAAAATGGCCACACCTTCCAGTTTATGCAGACTTTAAAGAGAGTGGGATTATTGCTTTACTTCCACTGCCGTCACTTCCTGAAAAACATTTCATTCCAGGTCATCCCATCCAGCTTTATGGTTACCAACGAGAGGAATGACTCAGAGAGCAGCATCTTCAGAGTTCAGCTGTGTGTCTATGAAGAGCAACAACTCTATGTATCAGCCTCCTTTTATGAGTGATGGATCTGCTGTGAACTCTGAGTCTGGGTGAGTATCATGAGGAATGATTTTAGG
>CAIGQV010016663.1:3796514-3807010 GCA_903798115.1 Danio jaintianensis | reverse complement strand
AAAAAAAAACAATTGTCAGTTCCTGTACAGGACATCCCATACTATATGCATACTTCACATGAAACTAAGGGTGCTCCGATCGATCGGTCACCGATCACGATTTGCCGATAATCGTTTGATCGGCGGTCTCCATGTAGGCTGATCCAGAAGGGCCGATCAGATGATGCAAAACTCCCGACACGTTTTTTTTTTTTTTTTACATGGTGCAAGAACAGGGTGTGTGAAACGTGCTCTCTGTGCTTATGCAACTGACTATGACTTGCCCCGTGTGGTGTAGTGTTATATGCACTTATAATGTAATTGCGTATTGACTCCACTAGAGGGCCACCTTGGTTTAACTACGGGGTTCCATGGAGTCAGAGAGTGAGACTGAAATGCATGTGATGGTTAGCAATTGGAGCTGCTTGTGTTCTGTTAAATAAACGTGTTTTAGAGTTATACCTCTCTGTGTACGCAGTCTATAATATACACTGCACAAGAAGGACTCTGACTCGAGCCTGCTGTTGACAGCAACTTGATGAAGACAGTGAGCTCATCCTGGCTAAAGTGAGTCTGTCATAGTGAAAAATACACATGGATCAGTTCAGATTACCAACTCCATTAGTCCTGTCTGGGAATACAGGTGAAAACTGGAGAAGATGGATACAGCGGTTCAACATTTTATACAGGATCAGACTCAAAAACTGAAAAGGTAAAGATTGCCATTCTGCTTCATGCTTTAGGAGAGGAGGCATTAGAAGTATATAACTCACTGTTGAGCCAGAAGGGGAGAATGAAATGATGCAAGATATTGTAACTGCAATGGAGAAGTACTGCTTACCAAGAAAGAACATTGTTTTCGAAAGGCACCAGTTCTGGGCTTACCCCATGCTTGATGCAATTACCATCGATACGTATGTCACAGAATTAAAACCAAAAAGTAAGGACTGTGAGTTTGGCTCAACAGAATCTGACATGATTAGAGACAAGATTGTGTTCAGTATCAGTGATCAGCGTTTAAAGGAGAGGCTCTAAAGAGAAACAAACCTGACCCTTGAAAAAACTGTGGACATTTGCAGAGCGGCAGAATCAGCAAAAACACAGATTTAAGCAATGGGGGAGCAGAGTAAAACTGTTAACGCCATTAAGAAGAAGACAAAAGATGCAAAACAGAACAAAAGATTTGAAAGAAAGTCAACTCAACAGCAAAAAACAGAATCATTCACCTGCAAAAAGTGTGGAAAATCTCACCTTCCACGACAGTGTCCGGCCTTGGCGCAACATGTCATGCCTGTGGCAAATCCAACCACTTTGCCTCAGTGTGCATGTCTCAACAAAAAGACACAAAGCCTAAACACAATAGAAATGTCATGGTTGATTCATTATTCATTGGATCAGTGGAACTTAATCAGACCAGTGGTTTAGTACAGAACGCATGGTACACAGACGTAGACATTGGAAATGTGACAGTGAAGTTTACATTGGACTCTGGGGCTGAAGCCAATACAATACCTTTGAACATTTATCAATCTCTGCGCAAAACAGCACTGTTGCAACCAACTTCGACTATGCTTGTGGCCTATGGTGGAACAAAATTAAAGCCAGAAGGTGTGGCCAACCTTCAGTGTGTCACACCCAAAGTGCAAGTTTGCTTACCCTTTTACATCACAATACTTGGTAAAGAAGCATGTGAACAGATGCAACTTCTAAAAAGAGTTGAGACTGTTGTAATTAAGCATTCTACCTCCAAAGAGGAGCTGATAGCACAACATCCAACAGTCTTTGAAGGGCTCGGTCAGTTTCTGGGTGAACATCATATTCATGTTGATCCGAAGCAATTCCAGTCATACATGGCTGTAGAAAGATTCCCTTTGCAGTGCTGGGCAAACTGAAGGATACACTAGATCAGCTGTTGCAAGCAGATGTTATAACGCCAGTCACCCAGCCCACTCCTTGGGTCAACATCCTTGTTATCAGCAAAAAAAAGAATGGGTCATTACGAGTGTGCCTGGATCCTCGTGACCTTAATAAAGCTGTTCTTCGTCAACACTTCTCTATTCCAACAACTGAACATGTCCTGTGTAACCTTTCTGGAAAGAAAATTTTCTCCATCTTTGATGAAAAGGATGGCTACTGGCAAGTCAGACTCGACACAGAATCCTCCCTATTATGCACGTTTAACACGCCATGGGGTAGATATAGATTCAGACGTCTGCCGTTTGGTGTCAAGTCTGCTAGTGAAGTTTTCCAGCAGTACAACAATAAAGTGTTCGGAGACATAGACGGTGTACACATTGTAGCCGATGATATGATTGTTGCTGCTGCCACAGATCAAGAACATGATGTCATTGTTGCTAAAATTATTGAGAGAGTGGAAAAATACAATGTGAAATTCAACCCCGACAAGATCCAGTTCAAGGTAAAAACAATGTACATTCCATGTGATAACTCCACAAGGTGTAAAAGCAGATGACGGCAAGATACAGGCAGTAGAAAGCATGCCAGCACCCGAGGACAGGCAAGCACTGCAGCGTCTTTTGGGCACGATACGATATCTTGCACCATTTATTAGACAGCTGTTGAGAAAGGATATTGCATTCCAGTGGCAACTAGAACATGACAAGGCCCTGTCTGCACTCAAGACAGCACTAACCAACACACCAGTTCTCAGGTACTATGACCCCAACACAGCACTCACCATACAAACAGACGCATCCAAAGATGGCTTAGGATCATGTCTGCTGCAGGAGGGGCAGCCAATAGCATATGCGTCTGGGGCATTAACAGATACAGAAAAGAACTATGCCCAGATTGATAAGGAGCTACTGGCGATTGTCTTCTCGACCAAAAAGTTCCATCAGTATGTATATGGACGCAGTGTGAATGTTCAATCTGACCATAAACCATTGGAGGCTATCTTCAAAAAAACCACTGAGCAAAGCACCAACGAGAGTCCAGCGTATGCTTTTACAGCTACAAAAATATGACCTCATAATCCAATACACGCCTGGTAAGGACATGCTAATTGCCGATACACTGCCATGTGCTGTCACTGAAGGAAAACAAACAAGCACAGATGATCTCAGTGATGAACGGGTCATATATTTGCTTGAAGCAACAGAGGCTCTCAGTAAAGAAATGCTGAAGCAACTTACAGATGCTACAGCAAAGGACAGCACACTCCAGTTGCTTGTGAAAACACAAAAGACAGGATGACCGACACACAGAAGGAAACTTGATCTCTCAATTCATCAGTTTTGGCCTGTCAGACACACTGTGGCTGTGCAAGATGGGATATTACTGATATCAGGTAGAATCCTGATTCCTGAATCAATGAGAACAGAGATGTTGCAGAAACTAGATGTCTCGCACCAAGGAATGCACAAAAGCACATGCCAGAAAATGTCTGTATTGGCCTAGAATGACCAAACACATAGAACAGATGGTTGAGATGTGTCCAACGTGCCAACAGTTCCAGCCCAGGAACCAGAAAGAGCCACTCATTTCTCATGAAATCCCAGAGCTTCCCTGGTTAAAAGTAGCTGCTAACATCTTCGAAATCAGAGGTCAGTCATTTCTTTTGATTGTAGATTACATGTCAAAGTTTCCTGAGGTGATGAATATCAAAGACAAGACAGCACGCACAGTAATTGAAAAAATGAAAACAGTTATGCAAGGCATGGCATTCCAAAAGAGCTGGTGTGCGATCACGTACCCTTCGCCAGCTATGAAATGAAGAAATTTGCTGCGGAGTGGGGCATTAAGGTGACACACTCAGGTCTAGCCTATCCTCAATCCAATGGGTTGGCGGAAAGAACAATCAAAACTGTCAAGCACGTCCTGAAAAAAGCGGAACAATCAGGAGTGGATTATCACCTTGCTCTTCTCTCATTGAGAAATACTCCTATCACTGGTACATCCTATTCACCAGCTCAGGTTCTAATGGGAAGAGTTCTAAAGAGCACCTTACCCAGTGTCCAGTGAAGTCCTGCGACCAACTACTCCCAAAGGTGTTCAACTACTCCCAAAGGTGTCCAAACCCTGCAAAAGAAGCAAGCGTGCCACTACAATGTAGGAGCAAAATCCCTGTCAGAATTAAATGCAGGAAATACTGTACACATTGACAAAGACAGAGGGTGGCAGCCAGGTCTCGTTGTTTCAAAACGAGATGAGCCAAGGTCATACAATGTTGTCAGTGAAGCAGGACAACAGTTTCGACGCAACAGATGCCACCTGAGGAAAACAAATCACAAGTACAGGGAAACATTGGATCCTGTGGATGAGACCCACAAAGATACACACGCTCACATCCCAGGGCCACAAGAAGTAACAAATCCGTCTGTAGAGTGTGTGCCAGATTGACCTTTATATAACAGCAGTACCACAACCACCAGTAGTGGTCGGGTTGTGCAAGTTCCTGTGAGGTTCCAGGACTACTGTATGAACTGACTATATATATATTTGCCTAGTAACTAAGGTTTAGGCATATTTACATTTTGGACTGCTTATTTGACAGTGTTTGCTATAAATAAGAAAGAAAATGTCCTTGTTACATAGACTTTAAAATCTGAATTCGGTGTTCATATATCTTGTTTATAGCTTGTATTGTTTACTCTGAAAAAAAGGGGATGTGGTGTAGTGTTATATGCACTTAAAATGTAAATGTAATGTAAACCTTGGTTTAACTACGGGGTTCTACGGAGTCAGAGAGTAAGACTGAAATGCATGTGTTTCAGAGTTATACCTCTCCGTGTACGCAGTCTATAATATACACTGCACAAGAAGGAAACACTACACCCCGGATGCTCACCGGTAGCCTGTGGATATTAGTGGAAAATATGATTTCTTTACTTGTCCTGTTTGAAGAGCTCACGCAACAGCTACCATCCCATCATACCGTCCATAAGCAGGGGTACTCAACAGGCGGCGCCATGTCACGCTTAAGATTAAAATTTATAATTTGAAGATTTGAAGATTTAAATTATAATTTGTGCTTTCGCCACGCCGTTAGGGCCGTTCACAGATCTCATCCAAAACGGTGTTGAAAACATGATGAGTGCCGCTTCTTTCACCAAGTTCAATTCACTCACGAACTTCCACGTTTGTGGTTGCTAAGCGACAGTGCACGTGGTCCAGAGCCATGGAGAGCTATGCGTAGGCTACACTCATATAGCATTTTAAAGACGCAGAATCGTGTCTTTACACTTTACATTGTGTGAATTGCAGATGTTCCTCTTAGCAGCATAAAAACCCAAACATATTGAAATTGTACAGCAAGCAGGGCTCAAATTACAATGAACGGAGGTGTCGTCACGTCTTTTGGTTTTGATGAGAGGGTTTGTGCAGAATCAATCGCTGAGGTGAATTGAACAGTACAAACTACAAAATGTAATAGTAGACTACTATTACTACAAGTAATAGTAATATTAACAACAACAGGAACTTTTGTTATATTTGTGTTACTTTTTTTCTAAAGGGGTGCAGCTGTAACCTAACCTAA
The DNA here is from genome assembly GCA_903798115.1 of Danio jaintianensis. Lineage (NCBI taxonomy): Eukaryota > Metazoa > Chordata > Actinopteri > Cypriniformes > Danionidae > Danio > Danio jaintianensis. The sequence goes on along the minus strand of CAIGQV010016663.1, from coordinate 3,801,531 downwards.
TGTTTTTGATTAAATACATGCTCAATTATAGTATTTTTTTCCTTTTTAATAAAAAGGTATGAAGACATTTCTCTGATGCACTTAAGCCCCAGTTCTGCCTAAAGTTTTCTAGAGCTACATTTGTTACATTTCATATATATATATATATATATATAATTTTTTTTTTTTTTTTCTGGAAAGTTGTAATTGTCAAGCTCTAAACCATGAGTGCCCAAACCTTTTCTTATGAAGGGCCAAAAATCAAACATGATTGAGGGCCGTGAGCCGTATTACAAAGTTGCCAGGGTTAATTTCCTCATTTATTTCAAAATAAATAGAAAAAAATGACTTTAATCATATTAACTATTGCATTATATATATTTTTACATTTTATAATGAACCTATTATAATGAAAACATAAGAATTCAATTTATAACACAAGGGAGTTTGTCAAACTGCACCTGCCTTTTCCTTGATTTGCTCACCGATGACCTCTGAATTGTGCTCTATCCGTTGAGCAACAGTATGTTAATTAAAAAAAATCTGATTTATTCACATTTAATTGAAACATTTAATACAAATATGCTTTTTTTGTAGCTTAACAAATTAAACAAACGAACGGTTACGTTAAAATTAGAAATGACAATGAGTATTAAAGGCATTACCCCCAACATTCTGCCTCTCTTCTCAGAGGGGATGGAGGGCCAAATCAAAGGTTATCATGGGCCAACTTTGGCCCGTAGGCCCTAGTTTGGGCATCTCTACTCTAAACTGTTCTTATTAGCTAACCAAGCACAGGCTGCTATGCTTTAGGTTGGTATGTTGCTTGTCAAAAAATGCAGTTGTCATATGATATTTGTAAAATACATTTATAAAAACATGATTAATAAAAGGCTTCAGTTAGACCCTGTAATCGGTGATCGGTATCGGTATCGGCCGATATGGCTTCAAGTAATCGGTGATCAGCCCCAAAAATCCTGATCGGGACACCTTCTTACTGCAGCGTTTTGGAGAAATGGGATATTAACATAATATAAAGTGCTATAAAGACCCCATTTCCCCATTCCCCAAGTAGAAAAAAACAATGGTTAGTTCTTGTAGAGGACGTCCCATACTATATGAATACCTCATATGAAACCTTTTTACTGCCACATTTTGGAGAAATGGGGCAATAACATAATATAAAGTGCTATAAAGACCCCATTTTTTAATAAGCAGAAAAAAAAGGTCAGTTCTTGTACAGGACGTCCCATACTATATGCATACCTAATATGAAACCTTCCTACTGCTGCATTTTGGAGAAAGGGGCAATTAACAGCATGGCTGCCCACTGCTCCGGGTGTGTGTTCACGGTATGTGTGTGTTCACTAACTGTGTGTGTGCACTTGGATGGGTTAAATGCAGAGCACAAATTCCAAGTATGGGACACCATACTTGGCCACACTACACTTCACTTCACTTCACTTCACTTAACATACATTAAAGTGGAAGTGAAGCACTCAGTCAAGTTTACATCATTTTGTAAATTGATTTCCATTTTAATGAAAATATATATTACAAAGTCGATTAATGTAACCATTTTGAAGAAAAGGGCATGTTTTACTATAACTTTTAGCGCAAGGGCGCCACCATCTTGAAAATTTCTGTGTGTGACGTCACAGAGTTGGTTTCCGTTCCCTCAGCTGAACAGATACAATGGAAGTAATGGACTAAACACGGACACTTGAAAGCCTAATTTAACCCAATGCGTGAAGTTGTGGACGTGGAGCTGGAGCTGGTGCAAATACAAGCATCAGAAGTGTGACTAATATATACAAAAAATATTTATTCTATTTTTCTTTTTTTCTCTTAATTTTTTCTATTTTGATGCGCTTTGGTCCAATCTCTGTGCTGCCTGACTGCCTGTCTGAGTTTCAAACATGGTTTCAACAAGGTCCGGTACCGACGTAATGGGGGTGGGTACTTTACGTAGTTTTCTATTACAGTTCAGTGGTACTTTCATTACAGCCCCTTGCCTCTTTTCGTTTTCAAACCAAACTAAGATCGGTGCGGTTTTTCACATGGCAGTTTTTACGTCCTTCATACATGTTGAGAGAGTGAGTTGATCGACTTGATAAGAGAATATGTTTTGAAATAATCCACAAAGACGTGACTTAGTAAAGCGTGAAGTCATGTATTATTTTAATCATTGCATTAGTCTGAATGTAAATCCCCTTGTCAGGCAGTGCTGCGCCAGCCTGAGAGAGTGGATCATGGCGTATCAAACGAACCCCATGACGTCAGACACGGCAACATTCCAAGATGGAGGCACCCTTGCGTTAAATGTTATAGTAAAACATGCCGTTTTCTTCTAATTGGTTACGTTAATCAATTTTGTTTAATATATTTTCATTAAAGTGGAAACCAATGTACAAAATAACGTAAACTTGACTGATCTTTTAGCAAAGTCTATACTGATATTCCTGTGCCAGTTTGACACTATACACTAAACTGAGGATAGTTTAACTAATTCAAAACACTCCCTCACGTGAACTCACCGCAAGTGAGACGGAGAAAATGAAAGTACAGCGCTGAGGTAAAATCAGATTCTCAAGTCATAATCTTTAAAATAATGACTTGTATCAAAAATGTTTATAGAGGTTTGTGATATAGGAATTACAGCGGTGCATTTAAAATGCTTATTTTCCATGCAGCGATTGATTTGAGTTAGTAGGCAAGCTATATTTATTTGATAAACTTAGTATGAAAAAAAACAACCTATGCTGGTTATTAAAAAAAAAGGATTCAGTCAGTGTTTTCGTTTTGTAATCTAAATTTGTCATTTAAGTCAACAAAATAAGGGCAGGCCTTTTATAATTTTTTTTATTTAGTTTATTATGTTTTTCTATACAATAAACTAAAAATGGGCAGTGATGGTAGTAATAACCACATCACCGCAGTTGATCTCATTATGGTGGTAATGCGGTGATGCGGTTATTGTCACACCCCTATACCCCACAAGTCAGCTTTATTGTCAATTCAACCACATGTACAGGACGTACAGAGAATTGGAATTGCATTACTCTCGGACCCTAGGTGCATAACAGATAATATTAATACAAAAAGTAGAATTTTAAAAAGAAATTACAATAAATACAATTACACATATAATATAATATTCATTCATTCATTCATTCATTCATTTTCCTTCGGCTTAGTCCCTTTATTAATCTGGGGTCACCACAGCGGAATAAACCACCAACTTATCCAGCATATGTTTTATGCAGCGGATGCCCTTCCAGCTGCAACCCATCACTGGGAAACATTCATACACACTCATTCATACACATACACTACGAACAATTTAGCTTACCCAATTCACCTATGCCACGTCTTTGGACTTGTGGGGGAAACCGGAGCACCCGGAGGAAACCCACACGAACACGGGGAGAACATGCAAACTCCACACAGAAATGCCAACTGACCCAGCTGAGGCTCGCACCAGCGACCTTCTTGCTGTGAGGCGATCGTGCTACCCACTGCGCCACCGTGACACCTATAATATAATATATATAAGTAAAAATAGAAACGATACAATTACACTTAAGGGCATAGGGAAAGGAGTGCAAACCAGAGTTGTGCAGATGCAAAACAGTACATAGTGCAAAAAGTACAGTATAATGCAAAACAGTATATGATAAAGTGACAGTGTCTTAATAATATACAGGGAGGTAGTATGAGGTAACTAGCAGTCCAATGTTACGCAAAGTGACCAGTGCAGTTGTATGCGTGTCAGAGTCCAAAGGTGTGTGGGGAGGGCGAGGGGAGTAGTGGCAGAGCCGGGAGAGAGTTTAGCTTCCTGACAGCCTGATGGATGAAGCTGTCCTTCAGTCTGTTGGTCATGGCTTAGAGACTCTGCAGTCTCCTCCCTGATGGCAGCAGACTAAGGAAGCTGTGCTGGGATCAGCTGTTATGCAGAGGGCTTTACAGGTGAGACGGGTGCTGTAAATGTGCTGGAGGGAGGGAAGAGAGGCACCTATTATCTTCTCAGCTGTTCTCACTATGCGTTGAAGAGTTTTTCGGCAGGATGCATTGCAGGCTCCAAACCACACAGTGATGCAGCTGGTCAGGATGCTCTCAATTGTGCCTCTATAGAAGGTGCACATGATTGGGGCTGGTGCTCTTGCTCTTTTTAGTTTGCGAAGGAAGTAGAGATGCTGCTGTGATTTCTTGGCCAGTGCAGTGGTATTGTTTGTCCAGGAGAGATCCTCAGTGATGTGTACACCCAGGAACTTGGTGCTGCTCACACACTCCACAGATGCACCTTTGATGGTCAGAGGAGCATGCAGAGTGTGCGCTTTCCTGAAGTCAACAACAATCTCCTTCGTCTTCTCCACATCATTGTCTCTGCACCACCTGAAGTATGCATATAGTATGGGATGTCCTGTACAAGAACTGACCATTGTTTTTTCTACTTATTAGAAATGGGGTCTTTATAGCACTTTATATTATGTTGTTACATCTGGCTCAAAGATGTAACATTGAGGGAGACGACACGGCGAAATATAGTCAAAAAGAATATTTATTTTAACACAATTAAAAATAACAATCAAAACATCAGTATCAGTATGTTCAATCAGTGCAAAAGCAAGTGAGTGGATGCGATAAGTGTTGTCAGTGATAGTGTATGGATGCAAAACAAAACATAAAGCCCAAATTGAAGCGCAGCTCTGGCCAACTGCCCAAACAGTGAATGAACAGCGGCCCGACAGACTCTCTCACTGAGTTTAAATAAGGGCGCTGACCAGCATCAGGTGCGCTGAAGGCACGCCCCCAACCTAGAACAGACCAAACACACAAAAACACAAACCAAAACAACGCAGTCCTAACAATGTTAATACCCAATTTCTCCAAAACGCTGCAGTCAGAAGGTTTCATGTGAAGTACTTTATATTATGTTAATGCCCCATTTCTCCAAAATGTGGCAGTAAGAAGGTTTCGCATGAGATATTCATATAGTATGGGACGTCCTGTACAAGAACTGACCATTGTTTTTTTC
>CAIGQV010016663.1:3748698-3761482 GCA_903798115.1 Danio jaintianensis | reverse complement strand
TTGTTGGCCTTTTGTAGGACTTTGCACAATGTGAAGTTTATTCATAAATTAATTTCGAGAGGAGCACGTGCTTATGATTGATAACAGCTGGTCCACATTAGCTAATGCACGTTCCACCAATCAGATGATTCCTAAACCGTTATAAATAACCAGAGTATTTTACCTTAGCCATCTTCGTCTTGAAGAACGCTACCGCTACAAACGCTCCAGCTCCAAAAAAGCTTCTACAGCATCGCACCATTTAGCCTGTCGATATGGAAAAAACCAACCAAACAACAACTTCAGCCAGAGCAGCGCTCTCCCTGAGACTTCAGCTGCGGCTCAGCGCCATCCAGCCCCGGCAGGACGACAATTGAGCCAGAGGTCCCGCAAGACACCGGCCGACCCACCAGCTTTTCTACCATTTAACCATAACGCTGTCAACATCATCTCCTACACTTCAAACACCCTCACCCAATGCATACGCCGTGTTTTTCAACTCAGATCTCCAGCAAGATCACCGTTTACGAACTCCGCCTAAACTCTCAAGACTGACGATCCACCACAGCTCTATCTCCCACGGAGTCTTAGAGCCCGACTCCCCCGGAGTCACGCCAAACCCCCTTTCCCCGGCCACTCCCTCACCTGTCACGCTTCCAGCAAGAGCCTCCACTGCCCCCTCCCTTTCCCCTCTCTTGCAGAACCCCTACCCCCCTCGGGGCTCCATTCCCCCCCACTGCCCCCCAGCCTCCTCCCCCCCCCCGGAATGCCCTCGAGCCTCTTCCCCCCTCGAGGCTCCACTCCCGCGGACTGCCCCCAAGGCCCCCCCTCCCTCGAGGCTCCACTCCCCCGAGTGCCCCCAAGGTCCTATCCCTTGAGGCTCCACTCCCCCGAGTGCCCCCGAGGCCCCACCTCCCTCGAGGCTCCACTCCCCCGAGTGCCCCCGAGGTCATATCCCCGAGGCCCCACTTCTACACAAGTCTGCCACCGCCCCCCCAGGCCATTAGCAATCCTGCACTCCCTTGCTCCTTCCTGCGGTAGATCCTCCGCATCTCCTTTCTCTCCTTCCAGCATCGAGTTTCTCCGCATCTCTTTCCCTTCCTTCCAGCGTTAAATGCTTCCGCTCTTTCCTCCAGCTCCTCCCAACCCCCCCCTCACCTCTAACTCCCTACCCCCTTTACAGCGTCGATTTATTCCGCTACTTTTTCTTCCTTCAGCGTCGAGTTATTCCGCTACTCTCCTTTTTTCCTGGCGTTGAGTTCTTCCGCTACTCTTTTCTTCCGCATAAGCCATCACTCCCCAAGCTCTGACTCCCCCGGAGTCTACCCGAGCTAGGACTCCCCCGGAGTCCCCACAGGAGTCTTCACCGCCATCTCCCCGCCATCTCCCCGTCCCAGACTCCCGTAGGAGGCCAAGTGATAGCTCTCACTCACACGGAGTAACTACAGAGCGCCGACTCCCCCGGAGTCAATCACCAACCCAACACGCCCAGGCCTTTATACCCTCCTTTCTATACTTTTCTAGCGTTGAGTTCCTCCGCATCTCCTGTTCCTATTCCTAAAGCGTCGAGTTTCTCCGCATCTCTTCCCTTCCTTCTAGCACCAAACGCTCTTGCTTTCCTCCCCCCCCCCCATCCCCCTTCTTCCCACCTCTAACCCCCATCCCCCTTCTAGCGTTGAGTTACTCCGCTACTTTTCTTTTTTCAGCGTCGATTCATTCCGCTACCTTTCTCTTCCTAGCGTCGAATTCATTCCGCTACTCTTTCTTTCTTCGCATAAGCCCTCACTCCCCAAATCTCGGACTCTCACGGAGTCTTCCCGAGTTTAACTTTAACTCCTTCGGAGTTACGCCCCCCCCCCTCACAGAGTCTAACTCCCACGGAGCCAACCACAGCCCCTCCCAAGCCCATACTCAGACTCTCCAAGAGCCTGTTCCCAACTCGCTCCCGCAGGAGCCTCTCTTCTCTACATCAAAATTTATACCCAGCAGCCGGGTATAGCATTGATCTTGCCTTTTGGGGGGTTCTTCAATACGCGGCTGCTGTCCCGAGCTAAGCATTTTGGGGAGTTCTCGAGACCTACCTGAACTCAAACTCCCCTCTCGCCCTGCAACGGGAGGGAGCCCCGGGCTCGAGGATCTTATGAGCTCAGGGCTCTCTCCCGGGACAGCATGCCAAACACGCTTTATAATCAATCATCAGCTAAGGGCGAACTCTTGAAATATAATCAATCAGTCGCTTTATTAAAAACAAACAGAAAATGTAGGAAATATGCACAACATTTTCTCTTCAAGCAAAAGTCTGTGTTTAATGTGGCTTCTCTTGGCACCAAGCACAGCTTGAACTGTTTTGTTCTAATTGTCCTTGGTCCAAAATCAAAAGACCTATGATGAACTGCCAACTGCTCCATTCATTTGTGATCCTCTAATTTGATCCACACTAGCCATAATACACCAAGCATCAACAAAAGCTCCCTCACAAATACCTAGTCATAATGATTTCAGTAGAATTCAAAATAAATGAAATATAACATTTTATCTGTCAACTTAAAATGTCTCATGCCAATCGCATAATTGAACAATTAGAAGTCCATTCAGAGATGATACAAACATAATATGTTTACAAACATAATATGCATACCTGACCAGAGAAATGTTGCAATATAAGATTCTCAGAGAATCATGCACTGCATGGGTGAAACCTGCCTATTGGGTCCCAACTACACTTTTGCACCTTTCCTTTAAATACCCAACTCAGAACAAACCATCATAAATTCAAGAAAATAAAAACTTAACAAAAAAAAAACATCATATATTAACCTAAAAGCCAAATACAACCTGGGGTGAACAACGAATACTTGAAAAAGATTTTACCTGTCACATGTGTGGGAAGAAGAGAGGACTCTGGATGCATTTATTCTTAAATAAAAATTCAAATGAAAACAACCCGTAGGGGAAAACAGACGACAAAGAACTGGCACAGGACAGCAAACACAAGGAAGCTATAAAGGATAGCAAATCAAGAAATAAACAGGTGAACTGAATAAACTAATAATGGGATAACGAGGTGGGTGGGACTAGACAATAGACAGGAGAGCACATGGGACAAAGTGACAAAAACAAAAGTCATGTGTTCACATCAAACAGGACAAGAACACGTGGCCAATGAAAACACTCATTAACACGCATGTTCACATGAAACAAACCACGAAACATGCGGTCGCATGTAAACATGAGCCACGTGCGACATACAATGCCAACACAAGACACAAGACTGAACGCGAGACACAAGCACGCGATAAGTGAAAGTACACCTACTGTGGGTGGCGTGGTGGCGCAGTGGATAGAGCTGTTGCCTCACAGCTAGAAGGTCACTGGGTCAGTTGGCATTTCTGTGTGGAGTTTGCATGTTCTCCCCGTGTTCGCGTGGGTTTTCTCCGGGTGCTCCGGTTTCCCCCACAAGTCCAAAGACATGCGCTATAGGTGAATTGGGTAAGCTAAATTGTCCATAGCGTATGTGTGTGAATGAGTGCGTATGGGTGTTCCCCAGTGATGAGTTGCAGCTGGAAGGGCATCCGCTGCTTGAAATGTGTGCTGGATGGGTTGGCGGTTCGTTCCGCTGTGGCGACCCCTGATTGATAGAGGGACTAAGCCGAAGAGAAAATGAATGAATGAATGAATAAACGTTTCAGCACGAGTTCAATTCTTTATTAAATCTTCTCATATTACCTGGTAAGTAGGCATCTATAAATGCAATCAGTTTTATCTCTGATCTATTAATTGTTTGTTTGTTTTCTTTTAGTTCGTTTGAATGAATTAAGACACTATCCTGCCACCAACTACTGAGTGGTTTTTAACTTTACTGCCTTTTAATTAATAATAAGTTACAAATAATTTTATAATTTAATGACTGTAATAAACATGATAGATTAATGACCGAAGCCTAAAGACGAAGTTCAAAGATGCTAAAAATAAGCATACATGGAAACACTGCAAGTGCGCGCACACACACACACAACATAATGCATGTAATGGTAAATTGTTCAAAAATACTGAAGACCAAACACGCAAGATGCCTGACAGTCAGTTACCATGGTGCCAATTGCTAATTAATGATTGGTGATTTTAAGTTTAAATATAAAACATTTGGGTGGTTCATTCTGCTGTGGCGACCCCTGATAATCAGGGACTAAGCCGAAGGAGAATGAATGAATAAATAAAGCATTTGTGATTATCCACACTTTGCAGAATAAGCAGTTAAAGAACAGATTTTGATTAAAAGCTAATAATAATACAAATTAATCATAGTTTCTATAAATTATATATAGCATAGTTTAGCATATTTTGTATGTTGGGGATCTTTACCAATTTAATGCAATTATTTCATCCAGAACGTATTCGTTTTATTACAGAAAAGTAGATTGAGTGTGCTGAGAAAAAGACAGCAAAAATGAATAAATAAAAATACAAAGGTGCATATTAAGACTGTTGGGCCCCATGCCTGGAATGGGTTATATGCACAGCTAGTGTTTTTCAGCCAACGGTTAACTTCTGCTAAAAGGTTAATGTGACTATTTTGAATTTTATAAGGTTACTTTTACAGCATTGACATTGTAATGTAATTACAATACATTCAGTTAAATAAACTTAAGCATTCATTTAGTTGTTCAAGTGTAAAACGAGACGAAAGACCGTGTAAACGCTAGCACTATAGCAGCTGGCTAGCGTAGAAATTCCATTGAAAATTCATTCATTCATTCATTTTCTTTTCGGCTTAGTCCCTTTATTAATCTGGGGTCGCCACCGATGAACCGCCAACTTATCCAGCATATGTTTCACGCAGCGGATGCCCTTCCAGCTGCAACCCATCACTGGGAAACATCCATACACACTCATTCACACACATACACTTCGGACAATTTTAGCTTACCCAATTCACCTATAGCACATGTCATTGGACTGTGGGGGAAACCGGAGCACCCGGAGGAAACCCACGCGAACACGGGGAGAACATGCAAACTCCACACAGAAATGCCAACTGACCCAGCTGAGGCTCGAACCAGCGACCTTCTTGCTGTGAGGCGAACGTGCTACCCACTGCGCCAACGCGTCGCCTCCATTGAAAATAGTGTGGTAAAATACATTTTCATATTTTAAAGACATGACAGGGAACAATAGTATTCAATTGCAGTGCTTCTTGTCCGGTCAGAGACCCACTTTATATCGTATCTCCATCAGGCAGTGAAGATCACTGATTTTTAAAGAAATCAGATCGTAAACCTGGCAATTTTGTAATGGAGCCTTCCCACCCAGCACGAGACGTCATTTCGACGTCGTTTTTTGGGCTAAATCACGTCGGCCCGTCGTAGACTTCATTTAGCCCAAATATCGACGTCGAAAATTGGTCTGTATTTGGCCGTCGGATTAGGTCCAAACATAGACCAAATATCGACGTGGTCTTTGTTTTGGCCGTCGGATTTGGTCCAAACATAGACCAAATATCGACGTGGTCTTTGTTTTGGCCATCGTATTTGGTCCAAATTTAGCCCCAATAACTACGTTGATTAATAATTTTAATTTTTTCCTTTGGATTTGGTCCAAATTTAGCTCAGTATCAGACTTGAACATATATGGCTATGAAGAATTACATAAGTTCCTCACTAAATGTTTTACATCTATTTCTTTCTTTCCAGTCCAAGATTGTAAAATATATTTATATAAGTAGCGGTTTAGTGCCATTAAATTACGTTTAAATTATGCCAAACAATTCACAACTGTTATGACGCATTTAACGGTCATCATAATCTTAAATCCCTGAAAGTTTTTAATATTTTGATTTTTAAAAGAACTTATGAACATTTATATGCATTTATGAATGTATTATATCATCTTTGCGTCAAATTCCAAAAAAACGAATTACCGCTTATGTGAGGTGTTTCTAATGCAGCGTCTATGGAGCTGAGAGTAAACTTGACGTTATTCTCTCCTCTGGCTGCCGTTATCAGTCTCACACTATGTTTTTTTCCTTTTTCTGAAAGTCTTGATAACACCATCGTGGAGTTTTTCTTGTATTATTTCAGCAAATAGGGTTATACAAAATTATTTGTTCTACTCTCTCATTCACTGCGCTATAAGTTTACCCAGCTATGATGCCTTCCGCTACTGAGAAACCTGGAAATGTGAAAAGGGTCCATGGAAAGACGCTTGGGCTGACTGACTAAAAATTAAAAGTCTGTGTGCATATACCAAAGACCGTAAAGCTTGGGACCCCCAAATCAGTAAATCCGCCCATACTCATACGTTCAGCGCTGACCATTACAGTGTTTCTCCCGGTCGGCAGGCGGCGCGTTCTGCTAATGTGTTCATTCCTGCGCCTCAGACTAATGTTAAAGAAGAAGACATGGCGTCACGACTTTTCATAAACAGTTGCAGGTGAAAATATGAAGAATTTGAGCCGTGTTTTCACCTCAGACATGCTTCTCGGTAAGATGATGCATCTGTTGTGTTTGCATGCGTGTCGCTGTCGCTTCCAGTGTTTTCGGCAATACTGTCACTCTCCACTCGTGTGGATTAATGAAAATATACTAACTGCATTGGCCAGCCAACTCCCCCTTACATGCCTCACGTTTGCCTTTTAAATGTATAATAATAATCATATGGTCACCGCAACAGCACGGGTCGTTTTATTCATTTGCTGTAATTTAAGTAAACAACAACAGGAATGATTTATGGGCTAAACTGAAAGGACATTTCTTTTTATTTGACAGGTTGTTTATGCATGCCCTGCTCAAAAAAAAAAGAGTCAAACATTACCAATCATCACATTTGAACCATTAAAACCAATACATGGGACATTCTACCAGAAACGTACATTATCTGAAATAAAAGCATAAATACAGTGAATAAAAAGTTTTTCATAAAGTTTTGTATTGATACATTCTTCAATATGTATTTGCTGTACCTAGTATTATAATTGTCATGTTAGAATAGATTACCATTAACGACAAAAAGAGGAGCAGTTTTATTTTATTCATTTTGTTTTATTTATTTTTTTTATTTTTTTATTTTGTTTGTTTGTTGGCTTTTAGTTTTTAATATAAATATATATATATTCATTCATTCATTCATTTTCTTTTCGGCTTAGTCCCTTTATTAATCTGGGGTCGCCACAGCGGGATGAACCGCCAACTTATCCAGCATATGTTTTACGCAGCGGATGCCCTTCCAGCTGCAACCCATCACTGGGAAACATTCATACACACTCATTCACACATACACTACGGACAATTTTAGCTTACCCAATTTACCTATACTGCATGTCTTTGGACTTGTGGAGGAAACCCAAGCGAACACGGGGAGAACATGCAAACTCCACACAGAAATGCCAACTGACCCTGCCGAGGCTCGAACCAGCAACCTTCTTGCTGTGAGGCGAATGTGCTACCCACTGCGCCACCGCGTCGCCTATATATATATATATATCCTCATATTTTGTATAATTTGTAAATACAACAAGGTTTTTTGTTGCAAAAAATGTTTGTAAAATGTTGTATTTCAATATGTACAAACGAAAAACGAAAAAAAAATATATTATGAAAAAAAAAAAAAAGTTTTTCATCCCAAAAGTTTCTAGAGTGGACTGATGGTTGATGGTTGAGTTGTTCTGTAAAGGAATTTATACAACAGTTCTGTCTGGTTCTTGAATCTGATTGGCTGATAGCCGTGCGATATTTTGCCAGTAACAGCACTGGACTCGACTCTTCACCCTTCACTCTTGTGTATTAAGCCCCGGTCAGATCACACGACTTTTATTGTCTGTTACGAAAGTCACTATGACAGATATGCGATTTTTGTTCTTGATAAAATCTTGACTTGTCGTGGGTAACAAATGTGCCAGACTACACTTTCTTCACGATCAGTCATCCCGTGATGTCTACGACGAGCGTTACTTCCCAAAGCAGTCACAAGTGTTGCTTTAACAATATTTCTTATCTCAATTTCAGGGCATTCGCTATGACATTGATAGGATCAAACTTATGATTCCTTTTAATATTAAGATATTTTCTTTGAAATCTAAATGTATATTTTCCTGCTATGGGTTGCTTATTAAACAGTCCATCGCCTGAACTTGCCGCGAGTGAGACAGAGAATTAAATCTTTATTTTCCCACGGAGCGGAACAAATCATCACCGCACAGTTGAGTAGTGGACGGGCTCAAACGAAAATACAATTCGTATATTTTTCTTGGAAAAAAATATCTTTTTGAAACGAATGTCGTTTGCTATAATTTGTGTCTTAATTCTAATGTATTTTTTGTTGGTCAGTTAACTACTAGATACAAAAGAATAACGAATAACCTTTGAGGTGAAGCGCTTCAAAACAAGTCTGCTATATGTACCAAAATACGAGTTGCGGTGAGATTGTGTTGGTTTTTAATAATCTAGCCTAAATAATATTAAATATTCACCGTTTCAGAGAGACCTATGTTAAACTGTTTTCACTATTAATGACAAATTTGAATAAGCAGGAAATGCTTTTGCAATGTATTCGCAGCACTGAACATGTTCCCAGATTACCTCAGAAGAACAAACTGTGTTGGAAGGATGAAAGAACTCAGAAACTGGTTGTGAGAATGGAGACGTCTGCATATTTGTGCCAGTCTGTCAGATAAAATTGCTTAAAACATCTTAATATTTTAGAAAAATAGTTAAAGTTTGCATAGCCAATGATTGATCTTATCCACCCGTGACCCACCCATAAATAAATATGCAGCCTATTTTTTTGATTACCTGACCAGCGCATAACGGCACCACCCCCTGAGATAACAAGAAATTATGTGCTCCTATTGTCCAGTGTAACCCACGTGACGGAACTCTTCGTGAAGATCGGGGAAAAAATTAAACATGCTAGACTTTCTGCAATGGTGTCGTGAGGCGTCGCAGGCATGGTATCAGTTGTCGTGAACTATGCCACATTACACGAGAAGAAAGGATTGAATCTTGTGTCACGACGCTCATTTGTCGTTTACGAATCCCCACGACACCCTACGTCAAGGAAATCGTGCCGAAATCGTGACAAAATCTGACCGGGGCTTTACTCCGCCCACATACAGCAACAAGCTGAGGACAGTTTGACAAATATTGCTCCTTTTGGGCAACATAATGTACTTTTGAGGCTTTTTTAGTCGAGAATGTCGTTGTTTAGATTGCAACTATGCAGTTTATTTATAAGGATAGTGCCTATTTTAAAATTTTTATAATTTCTGAAAGTTAGCGCGTCGGCGGCCATTAGCCTGCCATACTGAGTAGACCAAAGACGGTTGACATTTATCCACAAGATGGCGACAGGACCGCATAATAAACCCTTAGAAGATTAAAACAGCATAATTTTAAACTACAGCTGATCAAATCATTATTAAACTGGTAAGTGATATTCTAAGTCTTTTGTATGTTGTAGTGCTGTATTTATACCATAAAATTGTAGTGTATTGAGTGTGAAATGGGACTCGCATATCAGGAGTGTGTGTTGTATTGGCAGAAAGAAAGAAGAAGTGCCCGCATGTGTTTAGCGTTTTTCCTTATCGCAAACCCAACAGCAATCTGGTAGTGATTGCGCTGCTTTTTTCGAGGTTAATTATTGTGATATCCTGATTGCAACGGAGAAATACTGTAGACTGTAATAATCTTGGGAGATATCTCTGTAGATGGATGGCATTTCATGTCACGTTCAGCCTTATAATCTTAATATGTCAGCAAAATCACCTGTTTTGTCATCACTTACACTAGAGAATCAATCAAATACTAGCTCCAACGTGACGTTGGTGAATTAGTAACGGCTTCTGCTGTTCTGACGTCAGCTGCAGATGTTATTGAATGACGGAAGAAAGTAGTTCCTAATACAAAAGGGTTTTTAGACTCTCCGTGTGAGTTTGATTTTCTTTTTTATATACACGATTGTGCCGTCGAACTGTTGTATAAACGCAATATCACACTCGTAGCAGTGCGATATGGCTGTATATCAGCACTGGTGGGACACTAACGCACGCCTCCCACAAGTGCTGACATACAGCCATATCGCACTGCAACTCGTGTGATATTCCTCATACGTCATTCATTTGGTTCTCCGATGTCTTTTCTTTATTAAAAACACTTTACAAATGTACAAACCCTGTCATTGTCCTTGTCCTCAGCCCAATTGAACCTACAGCTTTAATAGTTTTGTTATGCTAAAAACTGTTATTTAGAAAGAAATACTGCAGAAATAGCAAGTTTCAGTATCATTCACATCTGTCAGTCCTGTCACATTTGCTTTAAATTTAACATAAAATGCGTGCAATACACGTTTAAGGCTATGATTCGGAAGTGACATCATTTGATTGAGGTAAAGTTGGTTTTATATTCGCACATTCGTTCAGTGACAACTTGTGACATGCTCCCTATATTGTTTACCATGAATACTTTGAATATTCGGTCTGAAATTGCATGTAACTATGACTTCAAAACAACATTAGCAGTATTTATTTGACTGTGAACAATGTTGTACTTTGATCGGCTGCTAATAGGATTTCACTATTTAGAATTCGCAATACTTTTCTGAAATGATATTATTAAGGAGAAAGTGTGAATATAAAACCAACTTTACCTCAATCATTTGATGGAGGAGAAGCTGACATTGATCAAGGATGCGTTCTATCATTGAATTGTATGATTTTATGCTTGTTTTTTTATGGATTTTTTTGAAGACGACAAGCTTAAGTTAGGATCTGTTACTTTTTTATAAGTTAAAATGTACGTTTCTGGTAGAATGTCCCACATTTAGATGGTTTCTAGTGTGTTGTGGGACATATTCACATATACATTTAAGAGTTATTGTTTTTAACATGACACCAATAGAAATGGGGTAAAGTTGGATTTATATTCGCACATTCAGACTTTCTCCATGATAATATAATTTCAGAAAAGTGTTTTTTGCAAATTCTAAATATGGAAATCGAGGCGTCACGGTGGTGCAGTGGGTAGAACAATTGCCTCACAGCAAGAAGGTCGCTGGTTCGAGCCTCGGCTGGGTCAGTTGGCGTTTCTGTGTGGAGTTTGCATGTTCTTCCCGTGTTGGCGTGGGTTTCCTCTGGGTGCTCCGGTTTCCCCCACAGTCCAATGACATGTGGTATAGGTGAATTCGGTAAGCTAAATTGTCCGTAGTGTATGTGTGTGAATGAGAGTGTATAGGTGTTTCCCAGTGATGGGTTGCAGCTGGAAGGGCATCCGCTGTGTAAAACATGTGCCGGAATAGTTGACGGTTCATTCTGCTGTGGCGACCCCAGATAAATAAGGGACTAGGCCGAAGGAAAATGAATGAATGAATAATATAATAAAGTATAAATGAAAAATAAATTATGCATTCTAAAATGATGTAAAGACATGAGAGCACGTGCATGTTAATATAATTGTAATGTAAATTAGAAAGATGCAGTTTTAGATGAAATGTTGTATTGTTCATGTGATTCTGTGTTGTTTTTGTCAGCCTGATTGACCGTCGAGATGGAAATAATGGCTGTGAATCTGCTGGCCACGTCTCCGTCCACCTCCACGCTCCCTCCATCTCCGTGTGTGGAGGACTCCGGCTTCCCCTTGTCCTCTCTGGACAGTGAAGACTATGTGTTTGTGGAGACTCGGCATCCCAACAAAGTGCTGGAGGGCTTGAACAGCTTACGACTCAATAACGCCTTCTGCGATGTGACGCTGTGCTGCGGAGGCCAGGAGTTTCCCTGTCACCGCATCGTTCTGGCCTCCTTCAGCTCTTACTTTCAGGTAGTAAATGCTTTTATTTTTATTCCTTTTTTTCTGATAAAGAAAGTCAGGCTGTCTGGTAGAGCTTGTTGTTGATTAGCTTGACAAAACTTTAAATGTTTTGGGAAGAAGAACTTACTATACTATAAAGGCTACACTTTTTTGTAAAAAAATTGTGCAAGTACATAGTAGTTAAAGGGGATCTATTATGCCCCAAGATATAAAACAAGTCTCTAGCTATGTTTCCATCCAAAAATGCGAATTAACTTGATGCGCAAAACTGGAATATCGCATAAAAGATGTGCGAATAAAGCAGCGTTTCCATCCAACGAGTCAAAGAGAACAAAATTGTCACTTCCTGTTTAATTGGCGCCAAATATCAACAGTAAAAACGGAATTTGCTGAGGTAGGAGAAGCTGCGTGAATCTTTTCTTCATTTAATAAATGACTTGCGCCTCAGAAGGCAATGCTGACACGCAGTGAAGGCGTGAGACGCGGAGCACAGACACTCTTGATTCTGGAGGTCATTAATAATATAATAACACTAATACTGAAATGGTTAAGGCATTTTAGAATGACCAAAACAACATTTCAGATGTTTTACAATGTGCTCATCCTGCTGGTTTGTCCATTCACACACATTTCTACCATCACATGATCTCTTATAACAAAATCACATGACTTTTTTTAATGCGCATACAGGAATTTGTTCGGTAAAAGTGTTTCCATCACAGTTTATGCGCATCTTTTCTTATCGAATAAAAAGTTTATCCTACTCAGTTATGCGCATACATTTTTTTATGCGCATTTTCAAAATTGATGCGCATCTTAGCGTTTCCATCAACCGATTTTTTATGCGCATATCCAAAATGCGCATAAAAATAGGTGGATGGAAACGTAGCTTCTGATGTCCCTAGAGTGTTTCAGCTCAAAATACCACACAAATAATGTTTTATAACTCTTTGAAACTGCCCCTTTTTGTGTGTGTGTGTGTGTGTGTGTGTGTGTGTGTGTGTGTGTGT
>CAIGQV010016663.1:3698204-3731781 GCA_903798115.1 Danio jaintianensis | reverse complement strand
TTTTAGCAAAGAAACTTGTAGGTGAATTTGATGTGAGTCATGGTTTGGTTTTATGGATTTTAGACTTTTTGACATGTAGGCAGCAGAGAGTCATGTTGATTGGAGTGCTTTCAGACATGCTTTTTACATCAATAGGATCTCCACAGGGTTGCGTACTGTCCTCAATTCTTTTTATATTATACACAAAGAAATGTCGCAGCACTAAGGGCAATTGCCATATAGTCAAATATGCTGATGACACAGTTTTTTTTTTATCCTTGTTAACAAATACAGATTGCAATGACAGCGATAATCATAATGAGTTTTTTAAGTGGTGCAAAGAAGCTGAACCACATCTGAACATCACAAAAACAAAAGAGATGGTAATTGATTTTAGAAAAATGCCTCAGAGGTGAAGCCGGTGTATTTTAATGGGAAGCAAGTTGAAAGGGTACTGGAATATAAGTACCTTGGCACAATCTTTGAAACCACATTAAAGTTCCAGCGGAACTCAGAAGCTGTTGCTAAGAAAGTGCATCAGAGAATGTATGTTCTTAGGAAACTGCGTAGAAAAAAATATACTAAGAACTTTTTATGCTACCTACATTTAGAAAATATATAGCTTTTCCTTTATATGCTGGTTCTCCTCACTTTCTGTTAGAGACAAAAATCGCCTTCAAAACTTAGTCAAGACTTGCTCCAAGATTATTGGTTTGCCTCTGCGGAGTCTAGCAGAGTTACATGAACAGCAAATGCTAAGGAAAACTCAAAATGTGATAGGAGATGATTCCCATCCTTTGAAGCCTTTTTTTTGTTCTGTTACCCTCTGGAAGAAGGTTTAGAAGCATCAAATGCTCTTGTAACAGATATAAATTCACCTTTGTTCCTGAGGCAATAAGGCTTTACAACCTTACATTTTAGCAAGTTTAAAATTTTAATATATGGGTCCTTTCTATGTTTTTTTTTTTACTATTTATGAAGTTATTACAAAGCATGCTGGATTGTGCAGGGTTCATACGGTCATGGAAAACCTGGAAAAGTCATGGAATTTTGACATGGCATTTTCCAGGCCTGGAAAAGTTTTGGAAAAACCCACAAAGTTTTGGAAAAGTCGTGGAAAACAGATATCTGTATATTTGAATATAGGTTAGTTGTCTGTACTACTTTTCTGTCCTTGGCCAATCACATACTCTCACATTATTAGTGCGGTGTAAGCATTATCTAAATCAATTTTACATAGATATAAATATAAGCCGAAACTAAATAGATAGTTGCGTGTTTTACGATATGCTGTAATAAATTTGAACATGTATTGTTTTTTACCACGCATATGTAGACATTGCATGAAACATTAGGTCATGAAAATTGACTTGAAAGTCTTGGAAAAGTCATGGAATTTTAGTAGTAAAAATGTGTATAAACCCTGATTGTGTTTTTTTTTTATATTGTTTGTAAGTGATTTGTCACTTTACATGTTTGTTGTATCACGAAATGCTAATGCTCTAATTTAATTGCCCCTGGTGGGATTAATAAAGTTGTTAAACTAAACTGTATTTTGAGATCAGTCAGACAACTCTATCCCGTTTACAGTTAGTTGAAAATGCTGCTGCAACCTGTACCAAAAAACATGACTACATCAGCCTGGTCGGTCTCTTCGGTCATCAAACCAGAGATTTAAATTTAAACCACACTGAACAAAACTAAACTGAACTTTAACTCTGAAATCTGGACTTTACTAGAACTATGTTAAGCTGCTTTGACACAATCTATATTGTGAAAAGCGCTATATAAATAAACTTGACTTGACTATTATGCATCCCTAAGTCGAGCCTGAAATGCAGGGGTGACCGTGCTTTCGCAGTAGCTGGTCCTAGATTGTGGAATGCTCTGCCCCTCTGTATTAGATCTATATCATCTCTGTCTGTTTTTAAATCTAGGTTGAAAACTTACCTTTTTGATTTGGCATTTTATCATTGAAAATAGTTTATTTTAGTTATAATTTTATATTCTTTCTCTTTGTTATTTGTATTGTGCAGCACATTGGTCAACCTCTGGATGTGTTTAGTAGTGCTATATGAATAAAATTGACATTGACATATGAGCAGAAACCGTTTTCTCGGTTTGAATTGTGTGTGTTTCTGCAGGCTCTATGCTGTATTTGGCTGGCGGTGAGTTTCCGGATGGCTCCGCCAGCAGAGAGATGTGGCGCTATGACCCTTGTTTTGACTCCTGGTTAGAGATGGCACCCATGAATGTGGCGAGATCAGAACTGGGTAATGGCAGTATGTTAATGGATTGTTTATGCTTCTGCTGAACCCATCTGTTCACAATAATGCAACTTAATCATGTTTAATAGCGAGTTTGTGCTTGAGTGATGTTTTTTCTGATCCTGCTAAATTTTGATCTTGTTTTCAGAATCTCAAATTTAAGTTTGTCCTCAAAAGAAAGAGAAAGGGGATATAAAAATATAAAAGAAATATAAAATCCTAGCAAGAATCTAGTTATTTAGTTATAATTATAGTTTAGATCATGTTATATATCATATATACTTATGGAGATTAATATATTTGGCCACACTTTATTTTACTGTACAATTCATGCTATTAACAAACCATTAATTAAGATTATTAGCTCAATTAACTACTAGTTAGCTGCTTATTAATAGTTATTGCTTCAGCAGTTTGTCTTGTTTCTTCAGGGCTGGTGATGTTGGATGGATATGTGTTTGCTGTGGGTGGCTGGGAGGGCCGTTCCCGCCTGGACTCTGTGGAGTGTTATAATCCTCACACAAACACATGGCAGTTCATGGAGTCGGTCAAGATGGCGGTCACCAGTCCTGCTGTGGTCTCACTGGATGGACTACTCTATGTGACAGGTATAGCAGGTCTCAACCAGAACTGAAATATCTGGAAATAAACACACAATACTCAGGTTAAATGCAGCACTGTTGACAGCGTGTGGTCTAATGTTCTTTACAACGGAAAATAATAATGTATTTGTATGATATATGTCAAATAATCAGACAGTTTTTTTAAATACATCCATGTAAGATGTAGAGAAGTCTGTTTGTCTGACCTAAGATTCAATCAGTGAATCTGCAGCCTCTCTCTAAATGAATTATTTGAATAATTGGGGTTGGTGTACGTAGATTGCTAGGCGACCCTCAACCGTTTTTTTCAGAGGATGACAACCTGCCTCCATTGGAAATAATGAACTTGCGCATGGAAAAGACGTGATGTGAAGTGATGTGAACAGCTCCTAAGGCTGTCATTTGCGATCTCCAGCAGTTGATCTTCTTGCACAGACATGCTGGATTCACCTGATTTGTTGACAAATGGGTTGCGGATCCATTCCTTTGCAGTTCGTGGATCCTTCACTGGGCCTTTTCCCCTACACAAAGAAACTTTCCAAGGACGTCTGTTTCTTACTCATTTTGCTGCTTGTGGGTTAAATTTTGGCGCTCAAGTGACCGAGATGTAAGTGAGAGAATACGGTCATTTTTCAAAATAAAAGATCGTTCAGACTCCGATAATAAATAAAACGGAAATAATTAATGATTTCTTTGCGGCCCCGTACCAATTGATCCACGGACTGGTACCGGTCTGTGGCCCGGGGGTTGGGGACCACTGCTCTAAATGGATCATTTAAATAAGGGAATCATTAACTGAAGTCCTGCTCTGGTCAGATCTTTTGAATCAGTTTGTCATTAACTGTAGACTTACTCTAAATGGGTTGCTTGAACCAGTGAATCATTTACTGGAGACTCACACTGAGCGGATCAATTGAATCAGTGAATTGATAACTGGAAATTTGTACATACTGGATACATTGAATCAGTGAATCTGCACTCACTCTAAATGGATCATTTGAATAAGGGAATCATTAACTGAAGTCCTGCTCTGGTCAGATCTTTTGAATCAATGTGTCATTAAAAGCTGATTTATACTTCTGCGACAAGCGCACGCGTATGCTCCGGCGCAGCCTTCGCGTGGTCGCATAGCCCTCACCGTGGCCGAAGCTGATGCGCACCTCTCAAAAAATGTAACTACACGTCGCAACGACGCGTAGCGCAAGCTCTGTGATTGGTCGGCTTGGTAGCTCTGACGAGTGTGGGCGGGACCGAGAGCCGCGCTAACCCATTGGAGCGAGTGTTTACAAGTGTGGTGTCCCGTGAAGGAGCTCCAGATGGAAACTGTTGTTTTGTGTTTACCTTACAATTAAAGTTGTTGCACGTCCGCCGGTTCCCACCTCAAAATGAGCGAGTTTGAGCCACTTGCACATAAAGGTAGCGTTCAGAAAAAACAAAACACCAGCGAAGAAACTCGACACAGAGGAACATAAAAACTTCACTGCCAGGTAGTGTTTAAGAAGTGTTATTGCAGAGCAACACAAACAGCGTGCAGAAGTATAAATGCATGGCAACACGCAAGGCAGACGCCGTGGGTCACGCTGATCACTAACCGGATAATTTGAATCACTGAAACTTTCAGCGAAGATCTCATACCACAATGTGTTTTTTGAGAAAACTAAAGTGTTCTTGACCTTTGAAGAGTCTAAACCTATTTTATGAAACCAACTAAGCAAAAATAATTTCTAATGTTCCCTGTCTGAACCTACAGGAGGGGCTGTTTTGGAGGATGGCGATGGCACAGACCTGGCCCAAGTGTACAACCCTAAAACATGTGTGTGGACTGAGGTAGCGCCCATGCAGATCGCCCGCTCCGGCTCTGCGTCCTGTATCCTGAAGGGCAAGATATATGTCATAGGTGAATATGCAGGGCTCTACTTGAATGGCTAAATGAATTTTGTCCTATAGAGCACTGGATGATGGTTGTTCCTCTACAGGCGGATGGCACGCTTCCACCGAAAACACAGATAAGGTGGAGTGCTATGACCCCAAGACCAACAAGTGGACCATGTGCGCTCCTATGAAGGAGAGACGCTATCGGCCTGGGGTGGCGGTGGTGGACGGAAAGATTTACGTTCTAGGAGGAGAAGAGGGATGGGACAGGTGAGAGATACTTCACTGATGAAACACAGATATTAGTATTAGGTAGATATAAATATTTGATAGTTATTGTACTTATTGATCCAGTACTTATTGATGAATCATTCAGGGTTCCCACATTTAAGCCAAATATACAATTCTTTCACTGACTTTCAGTGACTCAAAAGCTGAATTTCTATGACATCTAATGAATGGAAAAACAAGCTGCTGTTTTGCTTATATATTAATAATATAACATTACAGTAATATAAACTAAAGACTCACGCAATAATTTAAATCAGTCAATTGTTAACTTTAGACTTACTCTTAATAGATCATTTGAATCAGTGAACTGTTAAATGTAGACTCCCTCTTAAGGCTGGTTTTACTTCTGCGTCGAGTGATCGGCGTGACCCACGGCGCATGTCTTGCACGTAGTCGTGCATTTATACTTCTGCACGCTGTTTGTGTTACTCTGCAATAACACTTCCGAAACGCTAGCTGGCAGTGAGGTTTTTATGTTCCTCTGTGTCGAGTTTCTTCGCTGGTGTTTTGTTTTTTCTGAACGCTATCTTAATGTACAAGTGGCACAAACTCGCTCATTTTGAGGCGGGAACCAGCGGACGTGCAACAACTTTCAAAACAAAGCAACAGTTTCCACCTGGAGCTCCTTTTCGAGATTCGACACTTGTAAACACTCGCTCCAACGGGTTCGTGCGGCTCTCACCCCAGTCCACACTTGTCAACGCTACCAAGCTGACCAATCACAGAGCTTGCACTACACGTCGTTGCGACGTGTAGTTACATTTTTTGAGAGGTGCGCATCAGCGTCGGCGAGGGGTATGCGACCGCATGAAGGCTGCGTCGGACCATACGTGACGCAGAAGTATAAATCAGCCTTTAATGGATAGACTCGCTCTATATCAGGAGTGCCCAAACTCAGTCCTGGAGGGCCGGTGTCCTGCATAGTTTAGTTTCAGTTAGACACACCTAAACCAGCTAATCAAGCTCTTTCTAGGTATACTTGAAACCTCCAGGCAGGCGCATTTACGGAAGTTGGAGCTAAACTAGGACACCAGCCCTCCAGGACCAAGTTTGGCCACCCCTGCTCTATATGGATCATTTGAATCAGTGAACTGTAGACTCCCTCTTAATGGATAGATTCACTCTTTATGGATCATTTGAATCAGTGATTTATTTTAACTGTAGACTCACTCTTAATGGATCATTTGAATCAGTGAATTGTTAACTATAGATTCACTCTGTATGGATCACTTGAATCAGTGAATTGTTAACTATAGACTCACTCTAAATGGATCATTTGCATCAGTGATTTGTGAACTGTAGACTCGCTCTAAATAGATAACTTGGATCAGTGAATTGTTAACTGTAGACTCCCTCTTAATGGATCATTTGAATCAGTGACTTAAGTATGGACTCATTCTATATGGCTGATTTGAATCAGTCAAGTGATAACTGTAGACTCCCTCTTAATGGATCATTTGAATCAGTGAATTATTAACTATAGACTCACTCTATGTGGCTCATTTGAATCAGTGAATTGTTAAATATAGACTATCTCTACATAGATCATTTGAATCAGTGAATCTTTAACTGTACAGTCACTCTAAATGGATCATTTGAGTAAGTGAGCTGTTGACTCAGATTCAATCAAGATCAGTGTGATTTGTGAACTGATGAACAGGCTGTTTACTTCAAAATTACTTACTGCTCTGCTACTTTTATGAACTGTATTGCAGTAAAAAGCACAATATTTGTGAAATAAAAGGCCAAATCCCAATTCTAGCCCTACACCTTCAAACCAAAGAGTTGGGATACCCCTACCCCTTCACATGAACGTGCAAAATGAGGAGTAGGGGTGTCCCAATTCTCTTTGGCTTGAAGGTGTAGGGCTAAGGGGAAGGGCTAGATAGCTCTTGAAACTGAGATTTTCCAGGACCAAACTAGAAACCAAGGGATAAGAAAATTTCCCAGAATACACCAGCTACAATGGCACCATGGCTGCACACGTGAGTCAGGAGATGCACAAATTAAAGTCTTTTTTGCCATTATTAAGAGTTTTTGCAACAAACAAGCATGTGTTTTAATACATTCATAACGGCGTTCGTGTTTTACCGTTATGCTTTTTAATAAAACAATTAACTTCTTTAGTGAACAGAACCTGCATAGGCTGTGGATAACAGGTAATAAAGCTTGTAAATAACGTTCAGTTTGTGGCACAGAGCGATCGTTTGGGAGCCGCGCGGGAAGTATGAACCGCACTCGGCAGTGAAAATGAAACCGAAAGTGCGCATATCACTTAAATACCGCATTATAGGGTTATGATTGCGACAAGCATTTTGATATGTTTTTCTTTTATAGCGAATACAGAGTGCTACTCTACTCAACCTAAGCCTATACCCAACAAACACA
Organism: Danio jaintianensis; assembly: GCA_903798115.1. Lineage (NCBI taxonomy): Eukaryota > Metazoa > Chordata > Actinopteri > Cypriniformes > Danionidae > Danio > Danio jaintianensis. The sequence goes on along the minus strand of CAIGQV010016663.1, from coordinate 3,724,382 downwards.
TCTACGTTGTAGCGATGTCTGTACAACGTTAATTTTTTTCAAAGGCAACGTCGCCGCTTACGTGCTCGCTACATTGTTACAACTTAGAAATGTAAGACGTGAGAAGGCTGTAGCAACGTTGTCGTGTAACATTCAGCAACCGTGAGACGACGTTCTTGCTACATGTATTAATCTTTTTTTATTGGCAGTTTATCAATACTGCCTAGAATACAGTAGCAGTAATAATTTTCCAATATTGCTTAATATTAAATAATGTTCATTCATTTTTCCTTTTTAATTTAATAACTGCATATGTCAACTTTTAAGTGTAAAAATGCCACACAAATGTATATAATCAAACTTATTTATTACATATTTCACAACATTTAATACATACAGTACACATCTAATTATAAGCAAACAGTATACAATAATGTTTAGATTATGTAAAATAATTAACTATATGTAATTAAACTAAAAGGATAGGCTAAATTAATATGTCAATGGAGAAAGTAAAGTAAACAAACAAGAAAAGTAAACAAGAAAGCAAATTAAAATGCAGACGCTGGGCATCGAAGGTCTGGACTGGAGAATACAGCAGACCGGGCAGCGCAGCCGAAGACCAGGCGTAGTTGTTGGTACGGAGAAAGCAGTCAGAGAAAGAAACAAATCCAACAGAGAATCCAGTTTCAGAGATGGATCCACAGCAGACACAAGTCAAAATAGGCAGCCAACAAGAGAGGACAGATCAGAGCTTGACCCAACAGGACTACACAAATGACCACTGATGTCTTATTTAGCAAGAAGAAATAAAGCAATACTCGCGTCTCCTTGGTCATTGTTGAATGAGACGCCCAACGGTCTGTTGAAATTTAAACTGATTCATTAATGACGAGTAAATGTTGTAAAGTGGTCATCCATGCCGCCTAAGCACAACTTGAGCAACGGCCGTTTAAATGGCAACATTATGACACCGTTGTGACAACCTTCAGCAACAACGTAGATCCGCAACCTTTTTACAAGGTTGGTACAACGTTGTGGGAAGGTTGCTACGTTGAGGCAACGTTGTGTGTTTGTTGGGTATAATGTTGAATATAATGCAAGAGGGAATCTGATAATGACAAATGTCTCATTTTACCAGTGAAATAAAATGGTCTATTATTGTTGTCAATGACAAATGACAAGCATATGTCTCAAACATAATAATTCAACTTCAGAATTATGAATAGTTGTATTCTGATGCCGTCGTCACTTTACTGTGCATTAATGACCAGGACCAATTTAAAGCGTATTCAAGTCCACCATTGCAAGTCTATACAAAATTTTGCATTTTAACCAACAGTAGACCTACATGTAATATTATTATTGTTGTTTTACCATATGTTTGAGAAATAACAACAATAACAGCCTACTCATAACCTTTAGTTTACATCTACAGAATCGTGAGAAAATCGTGATCTTGATTTTAAGCAACAACAAAAAAGGTGATTCTCATTTTAGCCAGAATGGTGCAGCTCCTGTCCCACAGCATACTTTCACATCTGTCACTCGATGACACTCCAGTACCCTGTCAGAAAAGTCTAGTGGCTGGGAATGAGCTTTGTACAGTGTCTGGTATAACGTTAATGTTAATTTCGTGTGTTTACATAGATGAATATGGCCACGGTGTAAATGCACAGTACAGTTACGAGCTTATTGCCACATTATATCGTTATAATAACATGATATCATTGCCTTTAGTGATTTCCTGAAGAGAAATACCTGAAAATAATGCAACTGGAATAACTACAGCAGTCGCAATTGTCGATCTCATATGAAGTAAGAGATTGCGATGACATATGATGACGTGTGCGGGTGTTGTAGTAGTGTCCCATTTCTTAGGGGTAAATTTGATGCCCTTCCCCTTTACACTCTGTTTCAAGGGCCAAGGGGTAGGTGTAAAAAATAGAATTGGATTTGGGCCAAAGTAATCTTACATAAATATCCTACAGCTGTGTGTGTGTGTGTGCTGCAGGTATCATGACACTATCGAGCGGTACTGTGAGGACTCGGACAGCTGGGAGATTGTGGGAGAGATGCCCACCAGTCGCAGCTGGCTGAGCTGTGTGTCTCTGCATCTCCGCAAGGACGCTCACGCCTGTAGTCGTCCCGGGACGGCCTGCGAGACCGAGTTTCCAGTGGACTGATCCGCCGGGAGGCCTGCTTTAGCACCGGCTGGACACAAGCCCAGAGGCAGCTTTCAGAGCCGCCGCCGCTCCATCAGTTTCCACAGGACGGAGGAGCTTCAGAAAACCCCCATCCGCTGCGCTCCTCCAGAGAGAAAGAGTCTGCGGGATGCCCCGATTTCTGTGTGGTGATGATGATGATGTTCATGTGACGTACAGGGTTTCATGCGCTCGCCACCAATCATGATTGTGACTTGTACTTGTTTTCTAACAAAGTGTCGTAGTGAAACGTTTTGTACTTTTTGTACGGTGAATTTGTTGTTGTTGTTGTTTGTATTTATTAGACGTGGTTTTGTTGTTGTGCTGAGAGATTTCTGATACACTGAAACATGTCGACTGGCGTTTAAAGAGAAAATGGTCACACTTTATTGTAAGGTTTCATTAGTTAATGGAAAAGTTATTAATAGTTATACTCCTAAAATGCTGGGTTGTTGAAACTCACATTTGGGTGAAATGTAAAGTGTAATTTAACCCTTATGTTATGTTTGGGATGTTTTTATTCACTATGGGGTGCTGTTGAGTGTTAGTTTGGCCACAGCTTCCTGTGTGTTTCAGCAAATGGAATGATTTTTGGTGACAAATCTTATTTTGACACAAATTTTGGGAAAAAGCTTTGAAATTTTTCAAAAATTCAACAATACACTCTGAGCAAATTGACTACCCTTTCGTTATGTTGGTGTTTTTGCCCCATTGACTTCCATTATAATTAAAAAAAATTTTTTTGCAAAGCCATGATGCCATATAATCATGTATTCTTAATTGTTGGTGATTTCCCTGTTGGGATGAGGTACAATTTGACTGTTGATCATCAGTTCCAATGCAAAAAAACATACTTTATATGGAGTCTTGTGTGTGCGTGAGAGTTTGGGAAAGATCTTTACGCACTTACCTTGATTCATCTCAAAGAACTACATGGAATAAACAAAAACATAGTGTATTTTTGCACACACACACACACACACACACACACACACACACACACTATAATTTGCTGTTATACTCCATATAAAAGCCAGAAACCTTTTTGCACAGGCCTGTCTAAAGGGTTAATGATGCCAAATGATGATCAACAGAACATTTGTTACCTCCTTTCAACAGGGAAAACCACCACCAATCAAAAATGCATGATTATACAAGTGGTACTCACTGCAGAGCCACATGGGCAGAGCTGAGCTCCAGCAAGGGGGAGCTTGAGCTCTAGCTCCTCCTTGCTGCACTTCTTCTTCTAGTGATGTCACTGGGGGTTGGGGGTTAGGGGTGGGGTGAGGGAACGCATTAAAACAGCTTATAGGAGGAGGAGCTAGAGCTCAAGCTCCCCCTCGTTGGAGCCCAAGTGGCTCTGCAGCAAGCAGCATTTCTAATTATATGGTGCCATGGCTTTGCAATCCAAAAATCATTATAATAGAAGTAAATGAGAGAAAAAAATTAATCTGATGATGCACAAAAACTAACAATGCATCAAAGCCAATGTGGTTACTAATTTTTCACATGTCCAGCACTGTGACGTCCACAATTACCTTTTATGTTCAAATTTTGTGGAATTTCCCTCCAAATCAGTGACATCATGAACTTGGCCATTAAAGTCAAAATTGTGGATTTAAAACAAGTAGTTTTTAGTAGTTTTGATCAGGACTGATGTTGATTAACAGATTTATGCAAAAAAAAAAAAAAAAAGCATCTCGTGCACTTTTACAGCAGTTTAATTTAGTGTACGGTTTTTCATCCTGGACATAATGAAAGGGTAGTAAAATTGAACAATACACATTTAATTTTGAAAGAAAATAAAATTAACCCATCGTTGGGTTTGTACGCATTTGACCCAATGTTGGGTTACAACGACCCAGCATCTTTTAGAGTATAATAAACAACGAACAATACATTTATTATAGTATTTATTCATCTTTGAACATTAATGCTGTTAATTCATGTTAAAGGGGGCCTATTATACCAAAATGACTTTTATGAGGAGTTTGAACACCGTTGTGTGGCAACAGTGTGAATATAACCAGCCACTTGTGATAAAAGATGTATTTTTTTATAATCACACTTGATAGAAACAGTCTGCAGAAACACTTTGACATTCTCCATTTGTACGTGTCATCAGAGGGGAAAGCCCCGCCCACTAGCGACGATCTTTCCGTCATTTGTTAGTCTTGTTTTCGAATCTGCCACTATGCTGACACACAGGCATTTGTAGCTCCGCCCTCTTTTTTAAAATCTGCAGAATTTCATTTGAATTTAAAGCGACAGTCACCAAACCAGCACAATTTGGATTAGAGAAAGAGTTATAAAACATTATTTGTGAGGTATTTTGAGCTGAAACTTCACACACACACACAATCTGGGGACATCAGAGACTAACTTCACATCTTCTAAAAAGGGGTATAACGGGTCTCCTTTAACTCAGAGAGTATCAATTTTAACAAGCACAACTTTGGATTTTAATAATTCGTCAGTACATGACGAACTGATTAATAAATACTGTACAAGTATTGTTCATGCTTCATATGTGTAATAACTAGCATTAACTAATGGAAGCTTATCTGTACAGTGTGATCAAGTAACTAGTCTGTGTGTTGTGCACAGTATGCAGTTTTTCTGTGTGTATGTATGCCCAAATGACCTTCTACATCTGCCAAAATCTACAGCAGAGCTCGGGACTGGATTGTATCCCACAATGCACCACGCTCTGCTCCATTGCCTAATGTGTGTAATGAAAGAACCTGAATTACAGCTGCAGTTTTTAAACTCATCATCCGCAACTCTTTGTATGGATTTATGAATGTTGTGACTTTTTTTTATGAGTAAGAAAATAAAATAGAGAATCTTACTGACTAAAGAGTGTCTGAGGTGTTCGTTATTGTGATCTGTGGACTCCATGTGCAACATGCCAGTCCAATTTTGTGTGTAAAAGAAGTCTAATAGATCAGTGTTTCCCAACTCTGTTCCTGGAGGCACACCAACAGTACATATTTTGGATATCTGACCCGTTCATTTCAGCTTTTGGAGTCTCTTCTAATGTTCTGATGAGTTGATTCAGGCGTGTTTGATTAGGAAGAGGTTGAAAATGTTTACTGTTGGTGTGCCTTCAGGAACAGGGTTGGGAAACACTAATAGACGTCCAAGCATAGACCTCTTGGTTAAAACAAAGCTAAATTTGGGCTGCCAAGGTATTACGGAGGCCGAGAGAGCTTAACGTGCTGGAATTTAAGAAAACATACGCAATGACAAAAAAACACCAGCAAATTAAGAAACTATTGTTTTACTATCGTTAACTATCGTAACGGTTTGACAGCAAATGCATTTAGAAAACGTGCTGCAGATTCTCACAACTCAAACTAATTAAGAAAATGTGCTGCAATTTCTCACACAAATAGCACGGAACACACCAGAAACGTTTTTAGGGGACCCAAAAACATGACGGATCTGGCTGTTTAGGTTATGATTATTACGGCTAATAATATACAAAAAGACAAGGGAATCGTGTAATCAGGAACTTCACTGAGCAATAGTCCTAGCGTTACACTCAGTCATGTGGTCATCTAAATAGGCCTTTGTTTGTTGTGAACACACACCCTCTAGTGGCGAACATTCAATACTTTGCATTTAACTCTACAGAAATGATTATATTTGTATCTAAAAATAAGCATAAACTTCTGATAACCTCACCTTTTTTCCTCTAAAAATATTCGGTAACGCTTTAGAATAATGGTCCATTAGTTAATGTATTTACTAACTCAAACAAACTATTAGTAATACATTTATAATGGTGTTTATTCATCTTTGTTAATGTTATTTAAGTTAAATAATGTTAGCTCATGTTAACTCACAGTGCATTAACTAATGTTAACAAGCACAACTTTGGATATTAATAATGCAATAATTAATGCTAAACTATGATTAATAAATGCTAGATTTATTAGATTATTCATACTTAACATTAGTAAATACATTAACTATCTTTAGAATACATTAACTAATGGACCATTCCAAAGTTTTACCAAATATTCAATTAAACTTCTTAAATTTGTAAGAAATGTCAACTTTAGTTTACAGAATACAAATTATTCATTCATTCATTCATTCATTTTCTTTTCGGCTTAGTCCCTTTATTAATCTGGGGTCGCCACAGCGGAATGAACCGCCAACTTATCCAGCATATGTTTAACACAGCGGATGCCCTTCCAGCTGCAACCCATCACTGGGAAACACCCATACACACTCATACACTACGGACAATTTAGCTTACCCAATTCACCTATACCGCATGTCTTTGGACTTGTGGGGGAAACCGGAGCACCCGGAGGAAACCCACGCCAACACGGGGAGAACATGCAAACTGCGCACAGAAATGCCAACTGACCCAGCCGAGGCTCGAACCAGCGACCTTCTTAGAATACAAATTATGTTTTACCCAAACATCTCTTAATTATTTCCATAGCTAAACTAAAAATATGTTAATGAATGGTTTCCATATTTTCTGATTCGCATGTGTTTTCTGTTTATTTCCGGGTTTTGAATTGCATTATGGGATGTCGATCTCTGCTCTGTTGACTTTTGATGTCGAAAATTCAACACCTCACAGGCTCTTAAGAGAATATGGGAGAGGGATTTTAATCTGACATTTGACGATGAAGAGTGGCATGGAATTTTAAAGAATGTTAAAATAGCATCTGGGCGTCACGGTGGCGCAGTGGGTAGCACAATCGCCTCACAGCAAGAAGGTCGCTGGTTCGAGCCCCGGCTGGGTCAGTTGGCATTTCTGTGTGGAGTTTGCATATTCTCCCCGTGTTCGCGAGGGTTTCCTCCGGGTGCTCTGGTGTTTATGTGAATGAGTGTGTATGGATATTTCCCAGTGATGGGTTGCAGCTGGAAGGGCATCCGCTGTGTAAAACATATGCTGGATAAGTTGGCAGTTCATTCCGCTGTGGCGACCCCAGATTAATAAAGGGACTAAGCCGAAAAGAAAATGAATGAATGAAAATAGCATCTAGAGATGCAAACACGCGCCTTATACGGTTTAAGAATATACACCGTTTTTACTGGACTCCCTCTAGACTGTTTAAGCTTGGGTTAAAGTCTACACCTTTTTGTTGGCGATGGAAGACTGAGAATGGTGATTTAGTTCACGCTCTGTGGTCTTGTACAAAAATTCAGGATTTCTGAAAAAGAGTTCATGATCACATCTGTTTGGTTTTAGATCTTCATATTTCACTATGCTCTAGATTGTTTGTACCAGGTGGTTGGTCAGATAATGAAATAGAAGATAAAAACATAAAATCCTGGGTACAAACCAGCTTATTTGTCAGGCAGACAAATAATTCTTAGGAGCTGGAAATCAGAAAATGCCCCTTCCTTTCAAGAATGGGTACTAGAACTGGCGAGAGTAGCTGCTTTCGAAAAAAAAATCTTACACATGCAAATGGATAAGCTAAACCTATTTTATAAGAAATGGTCCAAGTACTTAATTTGTTTAAGAATTGAACAGTAATAAATGTACGAGAAATATACTGATTGGGACAATATAAAAGTGATATGTTTTTTTTTTTTTTTTACCTCATTTGAATTTTCTTCTTGTTATATAAAGTTGGAGACTTTTATTGTATCTATATGTTAGCCAAGTCAGGATTTTAATGACCTTAATGGCATACTAGGGAGCAGCCTGGGGTGGGTTTGTTAACAGGGTAAAATGTTGGCTTTTTTCAGTGTTGTATTCTGTATTTTACTATGTAATCTGTCTAAGAACCAATTAAAAAAAAAATTGTTAATCATTAACAAAGTGACTTTTACTGGCATTTGAGTAGTTTGAAATAATATCTAGAGAAATAAGTCTGTAGAATAACAGAAAATGTACTGGCAGCTTATTACAAGGCCTTTGTAGTGTAATATACAACACCAACCCAGACAATATATCACTGCAAACTATTGTAAATGCCACTTTTTACAACTTTCTAAGGTTAAAAGTTGTTGGAAGAAAAATCTAAGTCCCATAATGCAATTCAAAAAGCATAAATAAACTGGGGAAATTAAAAACATGAATCACAAAATACAGAAAACTGCTAATTTACGGATATATATATTTTTTTATAGCGTACATCAATGCTAATAATGGTTTCTATAGGATCTGGTGAACTCAGAGGCAAGAATAATCCTGAAAACACCACAAACGAGAACTACATGGAAATATTTTATGCACAATATTTGTTTAAAAAAAGAAAAAGTTTGACCAGTCGCTTACAATATACTTTCCTGATCATCTATAAAGTACATAATTACAATATGTAGTACAATTAAACCAACAGAACAGCAGAAAATGATCCATCCTGCGTTTAAACACACTGAAAAAAAGTGATTCATTGGATTTACTCCATTTTTTTTTTATGTAAGCGTTTGCAAACAATGTATATGGGCTGAATTTAAACAAACAAATTAAATGTAATAATGCTCAACCTATTTTGTTTTCTTTAAATTCAGCACATATAAATAGTTTGCAACCATTATCTTAAAAACTATTTAGTAAATCCAATGAATCTTTTATTTTCCAGTGCATTTCAGCTCAGCGATGCACATGGAAGTATCCTTTTAATACAAGTCAGAGAAATTACTGATATAGAACTATCATTTTAAATCTTATTAAAACAAACCGTCAACCAAACATTCTGAAATGGTTTTTAAAACAATAGTATGAAAAAAAAAAAAGGCATTTTTTTCTCTCATTACTTATGTCATTGGTCTCAAACTCAATTCCTGGAGGGCCGCAGCTCTGCACGGTTTTCCTCCGACCCTGATCAAACACATGCAACTAATCAAGGTGTTCAAGATGCTTTCGAACACTTGATTAGTTGGATCAGCTGTGTTTGTCCAGGGTCCGAGCAAAACTGTGCAGAGCTGCGGCCCTCCAGGAATTGAGTTTGAGACCAATGACTTAAAGCAGGGGTCACCAAACTTGCTCCTGGAGCAAGAGTCCTGCAGATTTTAGCTCCAACCCTAATCAAACACACCTGAACAAGCTAATCAAGGTCTTACTAGGTATACTTGAAACACCCAGGCAGGTGTGTTGAGGCAAGTTGAAGCTAAACCCGGGACACCAACCCCTCCAGGACCAAGATTGGTGACCCCTGACTTAAAGGATTTAGTCACTTCCAAAATAAAAATACACTGTAAAAAAAAATAATAATAAAGCAGGGTTCCACACAATTCATTCAGGTTGTCCCAACACAAATCAATTACGCTAACTTAATTGTTTTACGTTCAATCAACTAAACTTAAGTTGTCCCAATAAATCTCAAGAGTAGCGTTGTTTAAGCTCATTTTACATAAGCAGTTTGAACAAGCAGCAAAATCATTTTGAGTGTGCACATTATTACACTCCTGCTTGTCATCTAGAATGTTTATTTCTTTCTTAAGTCAAAAAAAAAAAAAAAAAGATGTGTTTTTGAGGGAAAACATGGACCTTTTTCATCGTATTCCCTTTTAACAGGCATTAATACAGCCTGGTTGATATTTAAAATAAAAAAACCTCAAATAACATTCTGGAAGTGAACTGCTCCTTTACATTAGCATGTTCTCGTGTTCCCCAGAAGCAAGATGAGAATGAGACGTAAAAGCACACCGTGTGAGCGGTCAGACGAGCAGTCTCTCGATGGCCATCTGCACACTCTGGATCTGCGGTTTGAGCTGCGAGCCCTCTTTAATGGTGACAGAGGTGGCGATGACGGGCCGTGAGACCCCGCATGCACGACCCAGCGCTTGCTTGGAGCGCACAAACACATAAGGGACGTTCTTGTCCTCGCACAGCAGCGGCAGATGGAGGATGATCTCCAGCGGTTCTGCATCAGCCGCCATCACAATGAACTCAGAGATTCCCCGGTTCAGGGTTTTAGTGGCTGAAGTAGACAATAACAAACATTTAGCAGCGTCTATGATCTGTAATGTAAATTAAAGACTGTTCTTTAAAAGTGAACCCTTGGTATCAATACTTGTGTGCTTTAAAATAAATGTAAATAATGCCTCTTTGTATAATAATACAAATACTTTTAATAATAATACTATAAAATCAGTAGGGATGCAACGATTAACCGATTTCACTATTAACCACGTTTTAATTCATCATAAAGGCTTCTCAACACCACGTTTCTGTTGGACGGAACAAAACTGCTGCAACTAAATTTATCAACTGTGCGCTTATAGTTCCGAGCATGTAGATAGAGGCTAATACGCACGCACAGTGAATTAACTACGGCTGAAGCTAGCAGCACAAGGCTGTTCACATATCGCGTCTTTTGCGCGCACAAATTCGTTATTTATGGAGGCCCGCAGAACGATGCGCTCGCGCTTTTCCAGGCGTGCCTAGTTGAAAACATCTTAAATTTTAGAATGCCGCGATCGGCAAAGCATGTTAAAATGGTGAAGAAAGCAACGTGCTCGCGCTTTCCACACACTTTTAGGCGCGATATGTGAACGGCCCCTAAAACCCGTTTCCTCCGAAGAAGCACCTGGGGCCGGTTGCACCGTTTGAAGTTAAAACGTAGCCTAGTTGTGACTTAAAGGGACACTAAATTACAACTTATACACTACTAAATATTTTAGTGTTGCACCACTGAACTTAGTTTAAACATAACGCTACGTTCCAACTAAATATTTACGGCAGCCTCCTCCCATGTATAACGGTAGAGGAGAGACGACAGCGACATTAGTTTACACTGAGGAGCTTGCGATCATAATGAAGAATGATCTCAATCTACTCACAGCCTTTTTTTTGGTTTGTGAAAGAAGAGTTTAATTATTTTCAAGGAGTGTTTTGTGTTAATTGTATCCATCAATTAAAACCAGAATTTCTTCATGACTGAGTTCTTCTTCCTGCTCTTTTCCCTTTTATATGTAGGATATAAAAAACAAGTTTAATATTTGATAACTTCATGTGTATTTCACGATGCAGGTGTGTGCGTCGTCTGTTATTAGTGACTGACTGTAATTTAATATACTATAAAAATGTGATTTATCATTTCATTTTCACAGGACAGTTATATATAGAAGCATTAGTTGCAGGATTTTAAAGCGGTTTAACGATTTAAATGCTTTTTATTGGATATTACGTCATTCAATGTGACTACGCATGACTTTACGGAGAGCTTACGACCTACTAACTACACATTGCCCTAAGAACATGTGGTGCAACCGAAGTGAGAACGAATTCAGTTACAAACTAGCTAGTAGTTACTAAGACCCTAGTGTGGACTTTACGTTCCAGTTTAAGAAAGAACTTACGATCAGCTGGTGCAACCCTACCCTGAAGTGGACAGTTTTGGGATTATTTTGGTTACACAAAGAATGACCAGAGCGTCATTGAAGATGACGGATCACCTTTTTGCAAAATGTGCCACAAAAAGGTTCCTGCTAAAAGATCAAACAAATCCAACTTGATGCAGCAGCTGCGGGATCACCATACAGCTTTGCACGCTCAAGTAAATGTAAGTAAACCAAGTTAAATTCCGTGACAAATTACTTGAATTAAATATTATTGGTGTCAGAATCAATGCTGTAGCGGTGAGAGTTGTGCATGGCTTTCAGTGCAACGTAAACAAGACGAATTATTAAAATGATTATGTATTATTGAAAGCAGATGATAACAGCAGTTCATTTAAGTTAATATTAGTCTTTCATATTGTTAATAATAACATTAATATTATTATAAATGAGAGAAATATATTTATTTATTTTCTCTGTACTGTATTATTCATTTTCAAAAGGAAGCCATCACCGTTTCTACTAGAAAAAAAATACTAAATGAAAATACCAAACAATTTTGTGGTATAGTTGATCAAAGCCCTGCAAGGTCCACCAGCCTTTGACTACATTTGTTCTCTTTAAAAGGGAAATACTTAGCTAATATGTAGCTTAGATTTACACTAGACAAATACTATTTTTTATTTATTTATTCATTCAATGTTCTGTCATTTATTTGCAGTGTAAAATTATTATGATTAAATGCCAAAAACTTTTTTTCACTTATTTTTAAGTCCAAAGAGAAATGGACTATTGCTTGTTTTTTATTATTATTATTATTATTTGGTTACTGAGCAGAAATAAATACTTTAAAATATAAGGAGTTTTCATAGGACTTTCTAAACTAGTAGTGTTATTAATGAATACATGATAACCGTGATTCATCAGACTATAATCGTACAACCAAAATCTATAATCATTGCATCCATAGTAATCAGTAAGTTAATTTTAATAATTCTAATTAAATAAAATACTCATTATCTATATTGATACTAATATGGTGCAAAACAAGGTCCTATGTAGCCCTTTTAAACATGGCTCTTTAAAGGGACCTTGTGAAAGTGGTTCTATTTGACACCAAAAGAGGTCCTGCTATTGTCACAAGCCAAAAATAATAATTTGTTACTGTTTAGAACCATTTTTTTCCAAAGAGTGTAGAGTGCTGAAGTACCTTCGTTGGCTCCTTTCCTCAGCTGTTTGTAATTTGCCGCCTGCTGCACCAGATCCAGGATGGTTTTGCTGAGGGTGGCATCAGCCAGAGGGTACGCTTTAGGGTTCACATCAGATTCAGCCTGAGGAGAACAGCACTTGCTTAGTCACCATCAAACATATCACATGGACACTATCAAGGCCTGTACCATAAAGAGTAGCCAGTTAAAGTACACATGAAACCAAAACTAACCATATGATTTTGTTAGCTCACATTTCTAGCTTTGCGGTGAACAATTCATCTGTGCATGTCATAAAGAAAAATAATAATAGTTTTCCCTTGTAAACTTTAACTGAAATCTGAAAATGCTTTTTATAATTGTTTTTAATCATATTCTCAGATTACGTCTGTCTGAAGTAATGGGCGGGGCTAACATACATAACCACGCCCCTCCAACTGTCAGTTTAGACAGCCAACAGAAATGGTGAGGAGGAGGTGTCTGCTAGGTTGTAAAAACTCTGCCGAAACCCTTTTCCCAATCTTTCTGAATGAAATGCCTAACTTACTACATCCAATCAGCTTGCGGTAGAAAAAAAACAAGCCACGCCCACTGTTTTCTTATTTAATGTTCTGTTTCTCTAGGAACTGCATCACAATATACAACAAAACAATAAATAAATACTGTTGCAGCTTCTGGTTCATTCGGACTTTAAGTTTCAGTTTAGTTTGCACCAATTCTGGGTTTTCAGTACCATGAAGGTAGCTTAACTTCACTCTTTGATTGACCTGCTCAGAGACAGATTATGTTCTGAGTTAGAGATTTTTTTTACTTTTTCATTTTCACACCAAGCAGAAACATCTCGCTCTCCCTTGTGAAGCAAATACAAAAGTAACTGAAACGGCAATTCATCGGTAGTCCTGGCTCCATAATTGAGCACATTTCTGTTGACCCCAATGTTAAAATGGTCAACTTTACTGCAGAAAAAAAAAGACAGCCGGTGTTGACGGCCGGGTACAAGAAACGATTTTGGTGTATATAGCTATAACACTTCATGACAACTGTGAGGGGGGTGAATTTTTTTATAACTCATCTGCTTGATTTATATTAAGCTATATTAGGTCTGCATAATTAAGGGCGGGGCCACTTGAGTGACAGCTAGGTCTCTGCTTGCGGTCACATCATTCCAGCTGATTAGCCGCTGAACTCAGCATATACATCGTATTTTTGTTTTGTTTTATGTAACTTTACAGTCAATTGCCTTTTGGAATTATTTCCTACAACTATCATCCTACAAATTATATACTTATATGTCATATCTATAAATGTATTTGTTTTATTTAAGATCATTTATAATGTTCTTTAGACCTGTAATGCACTCCGGAATCTGACAGATTGATTAGCTGTAGGCTATTGAACAGTCATCTGAAACGTTGTCATACAGTGTTATGCCTGGATTTCATAATTAGCCTTGCATTTACTAACACAGACTATATTTGAAGTGTTTGGAAGTAATTCGCGTTTTCCTCCTGTAGAAAAACGTCATAAAAAAAATGCTTAGTGAAAATAAAATCCATTGTTCAGAGTACAATGCTTAAATATGTTACTTCAGACTAAACTGTGATACTAGTGGGACTCTTTAATCTTTAATCACACTCTTTAATTGGCATTAGTTCACATTTTTTAAGTTTAACTTAAGGCCTGATGCTTTAGAAAAAAGTTTAAGGCTATCAATAACTATAGGAATTTGGGAAGCATCTTTTAAAGAAAACAGTGGTGTCATCAGCCAACTGGCTAATAACTATTCGACCAGCTAAACAGATATCTTGTATACCACTTTCATAGACAAATGTAGACAGTAGTTGCGTACAAAGTAAAAATAAATAAGGAGATATAGGGCACCCCTGTCTAACCCCCTAAATAAGCCAAATCTTGGTGAGGTGCCATTTTTTTTTATTCAATTGAAGAAGTGTTGGAGCTTTATTTGCGCTCTTCAGAAACCTATGGGTGACGTCCCGGATGCAACGTCCATATCTTTAACAGTCTATGGATAACATTATGCTTCGAGGCCTGTGATTGGCTGTTTGCTGCTGAAGTCCCGCCTTCATGTGCACACACCCATGAACTCTAGATTAAAGCCTGAGTTAGCCTGACTGCTCTGATTTGGTTTTGTCAACTCAAAACTAATCCGGTAATTTTGAAGTTGGTTAAGCCTGAAAAGACTTAAGGCTGAATCTGAAGTGGCACAGGCCTCTGACCAAAGGTTTTGAATGTAATGTTTCTAAAGAAGACTATTTTACCCACAAAAGCTGCATTTGAGCAGAAATACAGCAGAAACTGTTCAATTGTGAAACATTAATATACAATTTTAAGTAACTTTTCTTATTGAATGTGGTTTCCAGTGATTCAAGGCTGAATTTTCATAATCATTATTGCAGTCTTCAGTGTCATTTGATTCTGGTTAAACAACGGTTTTACAACAAATCAGGCCAAAACAAAACACAGGCAAAATAATATTAATAATATTTAAATGAATTGTACAGTAGTCAACAGTTGAAGTGGATCGAAAACTTCGAAGTTGCCTTAAAATAAGAACAAGCATTGTTAAATATACATTTAAGTTTAAGAACAACCTTGATGAAAGGTTTAAATCCACTTCAAATGTGGACTACTTCAGTTATAACATGGTGACCATAAATTCACCATGATTCGGACCAGGAGTAATCAATCACACATTTACTATACTAAAACTAAGGTTCCTTTTTTATCCAATGGGGTAAAATTGAGGTAAAGTTGGTTTTATATTTGCACATTCGTTCAGTGACAACCTGTTACACGCTCCCTATATTGTTTACCATGGTACTTTGAATATTCGGACTGAAATCACATGTAAATATGACTTCAAAACAACATTCGCGCTATTCAATTGACTGTAAACACTGTTGTGCTTTGATAGCCAATGACTGCTAATGTGATTTCACTATTAGGAATTTGCAAAGAATACTTTTCTGAAATTATATTATTATGGAGAAAGTCCGAATGTGTGAATATAAAACCAACTTTACCTCAATTGGGGTAAATGGGTGTTAGCCAAAATGTATGTCTAAAGAACTCTAGTGCGCATAGACGTCAATATAACAGACATCAACATTTTTCTAAATATCTTCTTTTGTGTTCAACAGAAACAACAAGTCCCACACATGCATGAAACACACTGTAAAGAGGTAAAGCTGGTTTTAAATTCACACATTTAGAGTTTCTCCTTAATATAACTTCAGAAAAGTATTCTTTGCAAAACTCTAACCAGGGAAATCATATTAAAAGCCAACGACTGTCAAAGTACAACGCTGTTCACCGTCAAATAAATAGTGCTAACGTTGTTTCAAGTCACACTTACATGTGATTCCAGACCGAATATTCAAAGTATTCACGGTAAACGATATTGTGAGGGTGTCACAAGTTGTCACTGAACGAATATGCGAATATAAAGCCAACTTTACCTCAATATGAAACACGTGGAAGCTGAGAAAATGTAGTTTTCATGATAAAAGCGAAACTACTCCTTTAAATTTGAGTTTAAATCTTGGTTAATAGGAACATGCTTAATTGTAATGTTATGAAAACGAAGTCTGATTAGCTCGAGAAGATAAATAGCTTGCATAATTACGTAATTTGCATGTAAACTGTAGATCTCCCTGCTGAAAAATCCAGCTTAAACCAGCCTAGGATGGTTGGCTGGTTTAAGCTGGTCGACCAGCCTGGTTTTAGAGGGGTTTTGGCCATTTCCAGGCTGGTTTCCAGTCATTTCAAGCCTGGTCTTAGCTGGTCAGGCTGAGAGATGACCAGCTAAAACCAGCTTGACCAGCCTAGCCAGACTGGGAGCCCAGCTAAAACCAGCTATGTCCAGCTTAAACCAGGCTGGTCAAGTTGGTTTTAGCTGGTCATTTTCCAGCCTGACCAGCTAAGACCAGGCTGGAAATGGCCAAAACCCCTCTAAAACCAGGCTGGTCGACCAGCTAAAACCAGCCAACCAGCTTAGGCTGGTTTAAGCTGTTTTTTTCAGCAGGACTATATGCCAAAACACGTGTATCTCTATGAATATCATTAGACTTTGAATAAAGTAATGGATTGAGCTGAACCCTTTGCTAGCCTACATCCTGAAAAAATAATAAAACAAAACGTTAATTCTTGTGTATTACTTAGAAACTATGAGTGTAACAGAAAACAGCAGCACGTGTTAAGTGGAAACACACACACCACAGTCTCTCAGAATCCAGACCAAGGCACAAATATTAGTCTAAACTATTATAATGCGTATATATTTACCATTTCTGCGAGCTGTGGTTCAGATAAGTTATGAGGGTGATAAACCGGTCCTCTCGGCGTGTGCTTCACGGAGGACGAGCAGACCGCGGCGGGTTTAAAAGTATCTCAGGACGCGATTCGTTCACTGAACGTTTAACGCGTGTGTGCCAATGGTGTGTGCGCTCTGAAATACGACGCTCAGTTTTTACGTCATCAAAGTGAGACAGCTGGTGTGGGGAAAACTGTAAAGTCTAAATGCGATACAGCTGCGGTTAATCACATCAATGTAGCATATTTTTTGTGACGCTGTACAACAATGATTAATATTTTTACATTATTGTGATGGTTGTGTTTAGGTTTGAGGTAGGGGTAGACGTCATTAAAATGCAATTAGGGGTAAATTAATAAGTAATATAAATAATCCTCGTTAACTTCCGTTCGCGGCTGTATCCCTTCTAGCAACAACCGAATAAAACGCTTTAAAGGGATAGTTCACCCAAATATGAAAACTTTGTCATACTTTACTCACCTTTTACTTGTTTGAAATCTGTATGAGTTTCTTTCTTCTGTTGAGCACAAAAGGAGATATTTGAAGAAAGCTGGAAACTTTACTTTTGTTTTTCCTATGGAAGTCAATGGTTACAGGTTTTCAGCTTTCTTCAAAATATCTTCTTTTGTGTTCAGCAGAAGAAAGAAACTCTTATAGGATGGAAAGCACTTGAAGGATAGTAAATAATTGGTAAATATTTGGGTGAACTAGGGTTAGGGTTGGGGTTTTAAATCAATAACAATTACACGCAAACTTCCCTATAAATTCACATATTATAGTGTACTGTCTGCTGCTAGTAAACTTTCATTTATGGATAAGAAAATATATCAAATAAATCAATTTAATAAAAACTGTAGCCAAACATTCATTTTCCTTCAGCTATTCATCAGGGATCGCCACGGCGGAATGAACCACCAACTTATTTAGCATATGTTTTACATAGCAGATGCCTTTCCAGCCGCAACCCAGTACTGGGAAACATCCATACACACTCATTTACACACATACACTACGGCCAATTTAGTTTATTCAGTTCACCTACAGCACATGTCTTTGGACTGTGGGGGAAACCTGCAATAGTATCTGGATGCAGCCTTTATGATGCAAGCTGAGATTGCATTGCTCAGACATGTAATGTCAGACATAACGCACTCAATGGAGCTTGTGACGTCACTGTGAGGGGTAGGGTTATGGGTGGGGTTAGGTGAGCACATTAAAAAGCATTGGATGCAGCTCAGAAATGCCAACTGACCCAGCCGGGACTTGAACCAGCAACCTTCTTGCTGTGACCAAAAGTTCTAACCACTGAGCTACCGTGTTGCCCCCTGTAGCCAAACATTTCCCATAAAAGTGAGAGAAGGCTTAAACATTGGTTGTTTATTCATATTTTATTAATATTATATTTTTATATATAAATTTGTTCCCAGTGATGGGTTGCAGCTGGAAGGGCATCCGCTGCGTAAAACATGTGCTGGATAAGTTGGCGGTTCATTCCGCTGTGGCGACCCCAGATTAATAAAGGGACTAAGCCGAAAAGAAAATGAATGAATGAATGAATAAATGTTGTACAACAATAATGTAGACAATAGTGTTACAATATTAGAATCTTTTGAATGAATACAGTTTTGAGTCTTTTTGCTTGTGTTTAAAGTTAAAAAGTTTAAGTTTTAAGTCTGAAGTCAGTCAGAAACATCCATTTAATATTTAAGGTTTTATAAATATTATTTTTTTCTGAAAGGGACATTCATTCATTCATTTACTTTTCGGCTTAGTCCCTTTATTAATCTGGGGCTGCCACAGCGGAATGAGCTTAACTTATCCAGCATATGTTTTATGCAGCGGATGCCCTTCCAGCTGCAACCCATCACTGGGAAACACCCATACACTACAGTCAATTTAACCTACACAATTCACCTATACACCTGTGGACTTGTGGGGGAAACCGAAGCACCCGGAGGAAACCCACACGAACACGGGGAGAACATGCAAACTCCACACAGAAACGCCAACTGACCCAGCAGAGGCTCGAATCACCGACCTTCTTGCTGTGAGGCGATTGTCCTACCGACTGCGCCACCGCGACGCCCTTCTGAAAGGGACAGTTCACCCAAAAATTACAATTCTCTCATCTCACACTTTACTTGTTTCAAACCGGTTTCTTTCTCCGTTGAACAAAAGAAGGCATTTTGAGGAAAGCTGAAAACCTGTAACCATTGACTTCCATAGTATTTGTTTTTCCTACTATGGAAGTGAACGGTTACAGGTTTTCAGCTTTCTTCAACATATGTTATTTTGTGTTCAACAGAAGAAAGATACTCAGAACGTTCGATAACATAAAGTTTTGAGGGTCAGTAAATAGTGAGTACGTTTTCACTTTTGGGTGAACTGCCCCTTTAATATTAAACAGCTTCCGGCCTTTCCATATATGGTGTGTTGTTGTAGCGCGCGGGATTGTGGGTAGGTCTTCGGAATCGGCCATAACTGTCTTTCACAGCAGCAGCAGCTGAAGGAGAGAAACGGAGTCATGATGACGGGCTTCAGAGGTTTCACTCATCTCTCCGTGAGTCTCTTTCTCTCAGTCTGCACCACTTTCTCCTCTCCACCAAAATGGCCAATTTTAGAGACACAAGAGCTGTCAGGGCTTCAGTAAACCTCTGATTGCAGCGCTGCAGGCTAATGTCACTATGCTGTCATTTCTGAGCAGTTGTGCAGCCCCTGAACTGGAAAAACACGAACGAGTAAAGCTCCGGTTCTGGAAGTGTACGCTGTTTATGTGTGTCCTGAGGGTTTTTCAGTGTTTGGTTTGTGAATCACTTGTGGTCTAGTGTTTCATTGATGAAGGTCATGATGGGACAGAGACGCATATCCTGACCTTTAACCTGGTTTCTATCACCTGTGAATGAGACTTTACTCACAGAGACTGTCAAATCAATCACAGTGGAAAACCTGGGGGATGTCAGGGACTTTTAAAATAGCATTAGCCAGTTATGGAAAAGGTTTAAAGGTTAATTAATAGATAAATAACGTACTAAATGTTTTGCAGGGGAAATAACAGCTGTACAACATCCAGGAGGTTGTCATCACAGAAAAATGCTTGACAGTCTTATCTGGGCACTGTTTTATGATTTCTTCTGAGAATACAACCGTCCTGGATGTACTTTATCCCGCTTATTAAACTGCTACTTGTCACAAAACATAAATATTTGACACAAAACATGGTTCTGAGCCATAATGGTTTATTAATTCTTTAATTAAATGCAAAGCGGATGGAAACAAATACAGCTGAATGATGGAGTATACGTTAACCTGCAGATTATCCAGTCACAAGGTGGCACCAAACAGTCAAAAAGGCAAAGCTGACAGAAATGAAACTGATTTAATGGAGCATGGATTAACCTACATGTTCATTTAGAAGTGCCCTGATGACACAATGTCATGTTTTATAAACAAGACTTATGACAATCTAATAAGTCCTCGATAAATATAATGGAGTATATGCACAGGGACTTTTAATTTTCAGTCAGCCAGCTCAAGAGCTTCCTGTGAACGGTCAGACCATTACAAAAAGCGTGCCGTTTAAGATCTGATTTCTTTAAAAATCAATGCTCTTCACTGCCTGATTGATATATGATATAAAGTTGGTCTCAGACTAGACAAGACCAAACTAAACTAAACTCCAAACTTCCATTGTTCTGAGCCATATGTTTTTAAAATCTGGAAATTTATTGTACCCTATTATTTTCAATAGATTTTCTGCGCTTGAATGCTGTCCTGACGGTTCTTGCATTTAAATGGACTTTCTTTCATCTTGTTTTACGCTTGAACAACTAAATGAATGCTTAAGTCTATTTAACTGATTATAGTTTAATTAAATTACATAATTGATGCTGTAAAAGCAACCTTATGGATCTGAAAATAGTCACATTAACCTTTCACTTGACGTTTGTCGGTGGCTGAAAAACACTTGCTGTGCATATACACCATTGAGCCCTGGCTGAAAAGGTCAATTAAAGCTGTGCGTTGTTAAATTGGACAAAATAACAATATTGCTAAATAATATTACAAAAATGTAAAAAGTGTGTGCATAATTATATAATCAAGCACAAACAACGTTGACAGCTAATATGAGTATGATTTGATGTAGTGCAGGATATGCAGACATTTTTCAAATATCAATAATAAAAAAAAAAATGCAGCCTATTAAGGTAAAACTAAATTTCTAAACACTTTTCATTGACACGTGAAAGTGTAAAGCCTGTACAAGTAGCCTACAACAGATGTGGAATGTTCTTGTGTGTTATTTTTAACAAACTGTTTCACGTACTATGAGTTTTTTTTGTCATTTTGTTCACATGGCTGATAATTAAATATTAATTAGATAATGTCATTACTCTGCTGTCTCGATTTCAGCCAATTATTGCATTGCTGATCATGATTTCGAGCATAGATAGATCTGTCCTTCACAACAAACACAAGCACACTTAGTAGTCTCAGATCAGATCATACAGATATTTTAATCTGATTCATAAACTTGTTAGAAGAACCAAACTAGCAAGAGATCAGTTACTAAGATTATCAAGTATCTGCCAAATCGTCTTAGATTGTTTAATTCATTAACTGTCACCATCCCACCATCATCATTTCCAATTAAATGTCGATCTATTCGTGACAAACTATAGCATTACTTTGCTACAGCAATCCAGATCTAAACGAATTTAGATGTTTTTTAGAGGCTAAATTACAATCAAATACCGTCGATCTTCCCATACTACTTTAGAATTTTATGTTTACTGTACAAATATTGTCAGAAGTATAAAAAAATACAGTTCCAATTCCTCAAAACATAGGGGGCGCCCTTGTTTGGTCACCAATTGAAACAGTATGTCAACCGGTGGTCATGTTTGGTACTGCGGCCAAACTAAATTTTACTGAAAGCTCCATTTTTTGAGATATCAACTTTGAATTTGGAATATAACTTGTTCAGATATTTAGCTTCAGTTTTCTATCAGTTTTAGTCTAAAGCAGTTTTGTAAAATACATATATATTGATGTAATAATAAAATATACATTTATTGTTTTATTATTTTCATACACATACATTAGCTTTAGTTAACTTTTTTCACTTCAGCTACAATCTGACATCTGTCCTTATTAAAATGAGCTTAAATCAATGCACCAAAGCATTGACGATTGTCATTCAGTTAAGTTGAACATTTCATTTTCACGTATATGTTAAAGCAGTGGGGACGACAGTTAAGCGGTTAAGCGAGATACGAAGAACAGACTCCAGGTCTCCAATCTCAAAAAAAGGCCTGTTTTTTGACACTGGATGTTTTTTTCACAGAGACGCTGTTATGCTGCCGCCACCAAGAGAAATCAGGCTCTAACTGAACCTCTAGTCAGCCGAAAGTCTGCAGCTCCACCAGTTCTCCAGCCGCAGGATGTCCAGGTACACACTCTTTTATCTCTCTGGCACTTTAACCGACACTTGCACCAGTTTTGCACATTTGCAGTTTACACATTCTTACAATCACTCCATACACCACCTGACAAAAGTCTTGTCACCTATCCAAGTTTTAGGAACAGCAAATAATAACTTGACTTCTAGTTGATCATTTGGTATCAGAAGTGGCTTATATGAAAGGCAAAGGCCTCTAGATTACGCTTATTTTACCAAAATAAAATATGATCATGCCTTGATTTTTAATTATTTAATTAGGACAGTAAGGTCTGACTTTGCTTAGACAAAAGTCTTGTCACTTAACAGAAATAATGTATAGTATAGAATATTAAGTCATGGTGCAGTGGAAAGAGAATTAATATTCTGTATGACTCCCATGAGCTTGGAGGACTGCATCCATACGTCTCTGCAATGACTCCAATAAGTTATTAATAAAGTCATCTGGAATGGCAAAGAAAGCATTCTTGCAGGACTCCCAGAGTTCATCAAGATTCTTTGGATTCATCCTCCATGATCTTACCCCAGACATGCTCAATAATGTTCATGTCTGGTGACTGGGCTGGCCAATCCTGGAGCACCTTGACCTTCTTTGCTTTCAGGAACTTTAATGTGGAGGCTGAAGTATGATAAGGAGCGCTATCCTGCTGAAGAATTTGCCCTCTCCTGTGGTTTGTAATGTAATTGGCAGCACAAATGTCTTGATACCTCAGGCTGTTGATGTTGCCATCCACTCTGCAGATCTCTCGCACGCCCCCATACTGAATGTAACCCCAAACCATGATTTTTCCTTCACCAAACTTGACTGATTTCTATGAGAATCTTGGGTCCATGCGGGTTCCAATAGGTCTTTTGCAGTATTTGTGATGATTGGGATGCAGTTCGACAGATGATTCAGCAGAAAAATCTACCTTCTGACATCTACCTTCCGAATGATCAACTAGAAGTCAAGTTATTATTTGTTGCTCTTACAACTGGGATCAACGACAAAACTTTTGTCAGGTAGTGTATATTAAGAAAATGAAAAAAAAACATTGTGCATTTATGAAATGTGCCTCACACAGGTGAGTGGGCTTGACAAACCACCCGTAGAAACGCTCTTCTCTCTATAAAAAAAAAAAACAATCCCCCTCCTTACTCTAGCATTACATTCTCTGAGCACAAACAGTTCCTCTGTATAATTTGCACTTCTTGTGTGTATTGCCTCTTGTTCTTGTTAAATCACTGAATGCCTCCTGAATAGTAAATGTAATGCACTGTATGATGAGAGTTAACTTACCCATGATCAACACCACTTGTTTTAGGTGTCCAAGCTGTCCAGTGGTCTTGTGGTGGCCTCTCTGGAGAACTACTCCCCTGTCTCCAAAATCGGTGTGTTTGTGAAAGCCGGCAGCCGCTATGAGACTGCAGAAAACCTGGGCGTCACGCACATGCTCAGATTAGCAGCAAACATGGTGAGTGACAGCTCAGAATCAGAGGACTTACAGTTTACATCAAATACTATGTGCTGTGAATAATGGTTGTGTGTCTCAGACCACTAAAGGTGCGTCGTCCTTCAAGATCTGTCGCAGTCTGGAGGCTCTGGGCGCTAGTTTGAGGTCAGTTTCATGTGTGTGCATGAACACTTTCTGTAAGCACTCTATCATTTCTCTCATGGTCGTGTTTTGTTTGCTGTTTTTCAGTGTGACGTCTTCGAGGGAACACATGGTCTATTCTCTGGACTTTCTTAGAGATGATTTGTGAGTATCATTGCTGTAAATGAGCCGTCAGTAGAGCAACATCTAATGGACATGAAATATACTCTACAGATACAAGAAACACAGCTACAGGGACACTGGAGTGTTTCAAAGTCACGTCCATCAGCTGGTTTGTCTATAAGCTGACATACGAGCGATCTGCTGATGAATTGCGGCTTTAAAATGCTCCAGTGTCCCTGTATCTGTGTTTACACTCAGTAAACAGCGGTGAGTTCGGGGAACTGATGACCTTCACAGCTAATCACAGTCATTTCTGTGGAAGCACGTGAGCACAATGGCAAATCAGCAGTGTTTAAGAATGTGCTACACAGTGCTCAAATGTTAGCAGGACAGATTATCTGATAGATTATATATGATAGATAGATAGATAAATAGATAGATAGATAGATAGATAGATAGATAGATAGATAGATAGATAGATCTATCCCTAACCCTGATCAAATACACCTGAACAAGCTAATCAAGCTCTTACTAGATATACTAGAAACTTCCTCGCAGGTGTGTTAAACTCAGCAGGACACTGGCCCTCCAGGACCGAGTTTGGACACCCCTGCTTTAGGACGTAATGAAGACGACAACTCCCATAATTCCACACTCATTCATGCAGTCATCAAAATACGCCTTTGTTTGTTGTGAATACACACCCACATCTTGTGGCAAAATTTATGTACTGGTGTTTTTAAATGCATATTCATATATCTTCAAACTAGTAGTGGTAACACTTTACTTGAAGGGGGTGTTCGTAAGACCATTATAATCATGATATGACACATTCTATGCATGCTTATGACATCAAGTGTCATTCGCTCAGTTGAGTAATTTTAAATGCAAAGATGACATTGTTTGAGATGACTTTATGACAACTTGACATTACCAAGACAGCATAACTTAAATTCATCTGTCATAAACATGATTGTCATGAGGCCATTATGAGTGTGTCATGAATATGTTTCACTTTTGTCATTAATATTTCTTAGTGAAAGTGCCAATACTCTAATAACTACTCTAATACTGTACTCTAATAAATGAATACCAGTGTCAATAATGTTTAATGACATTTAAATAATGAAGTCAATTTGTACCAATGTAGGTGAGGTCAAGAAAAACATTAATGATGCTGTGATAAAATTCATGACCCAATTATAAAGGCCTCACGACAGTCATGTTTATGACAGATTTATGACAAGTTATGTTGTCTTGATAATGCTAAGTTATCACGGTAAAGGCACTAACATGTTTTGCTATATCAAGTTATGTCAAGTTATCACAACAAGGACATCTCAACATAATTGTTTGCATTTAAAATGACAAAACTGAGCGAATGACACATAATTACAGTTGTCATAAGCCTGCATTAAATATCATTCATATTCATGTTATGTCATGATTGTGAAGGTTTCATCATGACAGTCTTATGAACACTTCTTCAAGTAAAGTGTCACTGCGGAGATTACATGAGCCTGATATTTTACAATATTATCTATTAAAAGTTATTGCCAGATCATTTTAGAAAACAGTGTAGGATTTACTGAATATTCTTCAGAAATACAACAAATTAAATATCAGATCTGTCAAATGACCAAAAATAAATGCAAAAAAACTGCAATAATGTATCATTCTATGAAGCTTAAAATATGCCAAAACAATCTGAATATTTGAATAATTAACAATTGTAATTTATTAAATCTGAATTTTATCTGCCATTAAAAATTTCTTAACTTTGTGTTGGGGGTCTGAAAATAGGTAAAAATAGGTGTTTCTATCTACATATAGCCTAATGTAAAATTAAACTCATATGTATTTTAATAGGGCGTCACGGTGGCGCAGTGGGTAGCACGTTCGCCTCACAGCAAGAAGGTCGCTGGTTCGAGCCTCGGCTGGGTCAGTTGGCGTTTCTGTGTGGAGTTTGCATGTTCTCCCCGTGTTTGCGTGGGTTTCCTCCGGGTGCTCCGGTTTCCCCCACAAGTCCAAA
>CAIGQV010016663.1:3683623-3697804 GCA_903798115.1 Danio jaintianensis | reverse complement strand
ATGTTTCCCAGTGATGGGTTGCAGCTGGAAGGGCATCCGCTGCGTAAAACATATGCTGGATAAGTTGGCGGTTCATTCCGCTGTGGCGACCCCTGATTAATAAAGGGACTAAGCCGAAAAGAAAATGATTGAATGAATGTATTTTAATAGACACCTATGGTCTCACATGGAAGTTAACAGCACAATATTTCATGATCATCCTTTTATTGGTACTAGAATGCAAACTTCTCACCATTTGGCAAAATTAGCCATTTTATATATATATTGTTGCTTTGATCTTGAGAGTCTCTTGCCACAATGATGTAGGTTATGAAATACACAGGATCACTCCAGTAAAACATGTCCGCGAATTCGAAAATGAAAGAAACACCATTGAAAGGGGTTCCGTTTTGTCAAGTTTACCCTGCTTTCCGCTTTAATTGTCCATCATGTTTACAGCAATGTCACGGTGTTTAAAAAAAGAACATTGTATTGGCCTACTGTATGAAGCAAATAAAACAAAACACAACGTCACATCATTTGTTTCGGAAAATGAATAAGCAGTGCCTCAATGTCCATATGAAAGCATCTGGCTGTCAGTCTTTGACATGACTGGACTTTGCTCCTCAGCGCCCCCACACCTTGATGCTCATGACAAGAATAGCATGTGTAGTTATCTTTTTTTAAGTGAGGTGTAAATCGCCATCATGCATGAACGAATGATATTTTTGCACTTTTACACATAATAATCCATGATCACATTACACAATACTGAAACCGCACGTCAAAAAAACACATTGTCAATATTTTTTGAGACCCCCAAAATTTCACAAACCATGTTTTCAGGGGAGCCCATGCCTTAATTAGGGGAGCCAAGCTCCCCTGTAGTTCGCACCCTGCTCCTGACCTACTTACTGCACCCCTGACCCACTTTTCTGAATTTCACAATCTGAATTTCTGGTTTTTCATTTTTGAATATTGAATTTGATACTCCGAATTTCTTGTAAGTTTGAAACTGTCTTTTTACAAACTGGATATCTGCAGTCTAGGAATTTATTCATTCATTCATTTTCTTTTCGGGTTAGTCCCTTTATTTATCTGGGGTCGCCACAGCGGAATGAACCGCCAACTTATCCAGCATATGTTTTACGTAGCGCAACCCATCACTGGGAAACACCCATACACTCCTATTCACACACATACACTACGGACAATTTAGCTTACCCAATTCACCTATAGCGCATGTCTTTGGAATTGTGGGGGAAACCGGAGCACCCGGAGGAAACCCACGCGAACACGGGGAGAACATGCAAACTCCGCACAGAAATGCCAACTGACCCAGCCGAGGCTCGAACCAGCGACCTTTTTGCTGTGAGGCGACAGCACTACCCACTGCGCCACCGCGTCGCCCTGTCTAGGAATTCAGAATAAAAAAAATCTGAAGTTTGAACATACGTCTATAAAAAAGTGACTTAAAAACAATTCAGTTGTCTTAAATTTCAGATGTTAAATATTTAAGTTAAAAAAATCAAATTCAAATTAAGAACTTCAAAATCAAAACAATTTTTAAGGGCATATAATATTCAGTTTTATCAAATTACAATTGGTAATAATTCAAATTAACACAATTCAAATTCAGATTGTTTCGGCATATTTTAAGCTCCATATATTACATGGTAACACAATCTAACCTTGCTCTCACTTACAGTATAATGTGTTCCCACAGTAAGTCTTTGAATTTGAGGCTGTTGTACCTGAAAAGAACTTGAAAGGTCCTTGAATTTGAAGTTAACCCAGTTGTTGTTTATCAGACATAGTGACTATCAGTTGCAGAATGACCATGTAGACAGTCTGTCCTGTAGATTATATTTAAAAATGATTGTGTCTTGTGTGTGTTTTTGTGTGCAGTGACGGTGTGATCGAGTACCTGGTGGATGTGACCACTGCTGCTGACTTCAGACCCTGGGAGTTGGCAGATCTCAGCCCAAGGGTCAAGATCGACAAGGCTGTGGCAGACCAGAGCCCCCAGATAGGTGCAGTACACGGTTTACTCTTAAATGAATGTGTAAAGTTGATGAAGTGATTCTGAAGAGCTGTGTTTTCTCTGCTCAGGTGTCCTGGAGAAGCTGCATGAAGCTGCATATAAAAACGCTTTGTCCAACTCGCTCTACTGTCCAGACGTCATGCTGGGGAAGATCAGTGTTGATCATGTAAGTGACGGACAGCTTTCTGTACTGTTCCCCTACTTAAATGAGTACTAGTGTATACTAACACTGTCTTTCTGCTCTAAATCTGCAGCTTCAGCAGTTCTTTGAGAATAATTACACCAGTGCAAGAATGGCTCTCGTTGGATTAGGTAAGTCCTTTTTCTGTGTTTATTTAGAAAATAATCTTGTTTTAGGAAATAAACTCTGTAACTAGCAATAATTTAGGATTTTTACACATTTTGCTCATCGTGATAGATCAACTTTAAGGGATAGTTCCTCCCCAAAAATTTATTTACTCACTATTTACTCAACCTTGAGTGGTTCCAAAGCCTTTATGAGTTTCTTTCTTCTGTTGAGCACAAAATAAGATATTTTGAAGAAAGCTGAAAACCTGTAACCATTGACTTCTATAGTATTTGTTTTTCCTTCTGTGGATATCAATGTTTATCAGTTTCTGACATTCTTCAAAATATCTTCTAATTAACTCAAACAGGATATAATGACAATGATTAAAATGAATAATCAGTCAGTGAGTGAATGTTTGCTGGTGTTGAAGGGGTCAGTCATGCAGCTCTAAAGACGGTTGGTGAGCAATTCTTCAGTGCTCATAAAGGAGCCGGAGCACCAGGAGCCAAAGCTGTGTACCGCGGCGGTGAGTGCAGACACACTCCATCACATGTACAGAACAGCAATTAAACATGTACAGTAATTAAAATAAAATATTTTATAAAATTGCAGAAAATGTCATTCTAAGTCAGTGATTTAAAATAACCCTTCTCTGTTGTTTACTCATTGATTCAGAACATATTTTCCAATGTTTTCTGCATAAAATAAAACCATATTTTGGATAATGTCATTCATTACATACATCTTACCATTGATAAATTGGGTTTTCTTAAAGAGGACTTATTATGTCCCTTTTTACAAGATGTAAAATAAGTCATTAAACCCCTTATAAAAGTGATTTTTGCATAATAGCCCCCCTTTAAAGTAAAGAGATGTGGCAAAAATCCCTTATGAGTTTTACCAAGATTAAATAACTGAAAGAGCAACAACATTTTGAAACCATTGACACCAATGAATAACTTTTATAATAAAAAAAACTTGTCATGGGTCATATATCACCCCATATATTATATTATGCATAAATAAAGTATTGGATATTTTCAGTGTTAAAAACAACAATTTGGTATTACATTTGTATTTATTTTATTTTATTATGAACAAATATTCAAATTGTAAATTATTTAAATATGTATATACCATGGGCATATTTATTTTATTACTTTTAGAAAATGGGTCATGAGATCTACTTACAATGTGATCCTGATTTTTACATATTTATTTTTTTAAGCAATTGACTATTTTCTGTTTTGGTTTGACCCTCATGAGAATGCTTTGTTTGAATGGGTGTCGCCCATTGTAGACTTCGAATTAAACACCCACTGCTGTGATTGGTTGACAGTTTTGCATATTAACAGAACTGAAATGCCTCTCTGGCATTCTGTTTGAATGGGGAAACATCAAATACTCCAAAACTGCTTGCCAAGCTTACAATTAAATTTCATACTTGAAATCACCAATAAAGTTAAACATCACCCGTCTCTTAAGTTTTGTTTCTAAACATTTCAATCAAACAAAATCTGCATTTTTTCAGTTTGCCCAAGCTAATGCGCATGCGCATATGCATATGCAAGATTACGACACCATCCTCTATATAATGCCCCGTCCGATCACGCTGGTCTTCTGAAGTAAATCTCAACTTGATCTTGATGGCAAATCTCCTTCCGAAATAACACCCCTCTCTTTGTTTACAAGTGTGAAGGTATTCGTGTAATGTAGTTGCTATCATGTGATATTTGACGGGACGGACTGTACCTCATGTTTGTTTCATACAGATTACAAAACCAGAGAACATTTGTTTTCAAGTGTAGCTGGTTTGTTTAAAAGAAGAGATTTCAAGCTTTATGTGGATATATTTCTCTCAACCAATCAGCTGGTGTGCGGTCTGGCGCGATATGGCTGCTGTCGCGTCATCCATGTGGATGCTGCACACTGGTGGTGGATGAGGAGATTCCCCCCATTGTGTAAAGCGCTTTGAGTGTCTAGAAAGCGCTATATAAATGTAAGGAATTATTATTATTATTTCTCATGTTTGTGATGCAAGTATTTGCTGAGATTTAAGTGCATTTGCTGATCCTAAAGGGTGCATAGTAACTGCAGAAGCTGTCGTAACAACATATGTATAATCTGAGCCCCTCCACTGGAAAATCGTCAGTCTATATTGATCACCTCATTCACCATATTGAGCGTTATACTTTTCCCCATTCAAAACTATACGAGTGGTATGTCTTGTGTATTCTATAGTTTTTAGTAATATATAACAATATTTCATGTATAACTGTAATTTGAAGTATAATGATAATCATTATTCATAATAACAGGCATTACAAAGAAAACTAGCAGAAATACATCAACGTAGTTTTTGTGCATTACAGTAACGAGGATTCTTGTTTACAAATGTGCTTAAAAGCCAATTAAACAATGTGCTTGTGAGATTGACAGTGTGGTGTGTGTGTGTGTGCACAGGTGAGCTGCGGGTTCAGGGCACTGGATCTCTGGTTCATGCTCTGCTGGCTTGTGAAGGAGCCGTGACGGGCTCAGCCGAGGCCAACGCCTTCAGTGTGCTGCAGAGGATTCTGGGAGCTGGACCACATGTCAAGAGAGGATCCAACATCAGCAGTAAACTCAGTCAGGGCATCGCCAAGGCAACCACTCAGCCGTTTGACGTGAGTGCTAGTCAACCCTTAATCTTTACATCAGCGTTAGTTAATCAGTGATGGTAAATTCTGATCTTGGCTGTTTAGCTGCTCAGCAATTATGGTTATTTTTAATGCACAATTTCTGCCATGAAACTCTATGCACGTGCAAGCTGATAGGTCACCTAATCTGCAACCAGGAGATTGGTTGGTGTCACCTCGGCAGCCAATGAGCTTGCTCCTCATCATTTTAAATGATCTTTGCTGTTAAGCTGAAGCGTGTTTTCGAAGACCCTCCTCCACCTCAGCTCCACCTGTGTTTAGATCTGCTATGGGGATTGCATATATATTATGTTTGCACCAGCAGCGTGTTATATTCTCAGATGACATATGTGACATGTGAATATATTGGCTGTAGCAGGTCTCTGTACTTGCTCTGCCATAGTAATCAAAGCAGCAGCAGCGTAGCAGATCTGTACCGCCAGACCAAATACATCAACATTGCATAAACATATTCATTGCATACTAAATCCCGAGAGAAAGCCAGTACTAGTACATCTTCAGAACATGCTTCAAGTTGGAACAACATTTACTGCACACAGTCGTAGTTAGGAGTGTGAAGATAACTGCATCACCGCCGTAATGAGACGTTAACTGCGGGGATTTGGTCATCACCACCCTTTCTTACAGGTATAAGTTTTTATATTACAAATTTATACATGGTAAATAAATGTTGTTATTGTTATTAATATAATTAGTTTATAATATATATTAATGTTATAATAAAAAGATGACTAAATATAAATGCGTTTCCACTTTTATCTAAGCTATATTTGAAACACTCCAGTGTCCGTGTATCTGTGTTTGCACTTGGTGAACAGCGGTAAAGAGTGGTGAACTGATGACCTTCACAGCCAATCAGTCATTTCTGTTGAGCACGAGAACACGACGGTCAATCAGCTGTGTTTAAGAACGCACTCAACAGCGCTCAAATGTTAGTGGGAAATTTACTTATTGGTACCAAATTCGATACTTTTGACAACCCTATTTCATACTGAAAATTCTAAAAAAAATAAAAATAAAGAATAAGTATGCTTTAAATACCCGGATGATGCACTTATTCAACCTTTAAAAATAAGAGTAACGCTCACAGCTTCGCTCAAGTAGCTGAAGGAGTGGAGCTATTGGACACTAAGGTGGGATTTCTTTATGTATTTTGGATTGTACAAATAAAATTCTCCCACCTAAGTATTATGCCACCTCCTGATGGTGAATGCGGTTGTACTCATGATACAGACCATTTTGGTCATTTATTTCTTTAATTTGGCAAGTATTAAAGTTGACTGGGAAACGGTTTTAATTTCCGTTCAGTAAAAAATGTTAGTCATCCATTTGGGACGACACTAAACTCATACACTTGAGTCTATAAGTGAATAGTGCTTAGTGTGTAAGTGCATACTGTGTCATTTGGAACGCAATTCTGGTTATGTATAGTGTTTTATGATGTGTTTTACATTCTTTCAAGCAGACATATTTACTTGCATAAAATAAAATAAATTTGTACTCAAAATACTGTGTTAAAGGTAGTAAATGGCTGCTTTTACTTTCTCACATAATGGAGAATTGTAAGAACAAATCATTAATCGCATCGGAGCCACATGCAGCCTGCTCATCATCAAAGTCAAACAAACACAATTAACTGGCTTCTCACATTAGACTAATGCAGATTAGAGTGATTTGTGGCCAGTTTACGGTGTGTTGCAGATGCTTTCAGTATTTAGTGTACAATTGTATGGCCTGTTATTAACTTAAATAAAATTTTATTATTACTATTAGCTTATTACCAAAAACCTAAAAGACAGTAAGGGCCAAAGTAGATCAACCTCAGTGTGATCTGTCAAAATGACTGACATCTTGCAGCAAAACATCCAGCCAGGTGGATCAATATAGTCTACATTTCAGCTCAAATGTTCACCTGACTGGATCTTTTCCCAAATCGTTCCTTTTTAGTTATCTTTACTTTATTTGTTGAAAAATGTCATTAAATTTTTTTTTTAATCAGTTTCTGTCTGTTTTCACTTTATTTTCATTAGTCTCATAACAGTTGAGCTGTTTGTGATTGTTTTTCCTCACAGGCCACGGCTTTCAGCACTACTTACTCAGACTCGGGGCTCTTCGGGCTCTACATCATCTCTCAAGCAGACTCGACCCGCGAGGTGAGCTCAACAGACCTGATGCTTGTGTTAAAGAGAGAGTTCACCAAGTTCTGTCATCATTTACTCTTGTAGTGGATCATTCTTAATCAAAATAAATTGTTCAGAAGAGGTTTTGATGCCAGATTAGACTTTATTATACACAACAAACCGAGTTGTGCTCGCAAGAGAAACAAATGCAGACTGATGATTGTCTTTCACATAAACACCCAACCAGATTCCATTTGTTTCTTTGTGGTTTTTACCTTATAATACATGAACTGTTGAACATTACTAGCTGCATTATTTCTAGTTGTTGTCTTATTTTTAGTTTGACTAGATTTTCTATATGTTTGGTATTTGCACCTGCTTTAATAGTTGAATAGTTCTTTAAAGGGGACCTATTGTGCAAAAATCACTTTTAGAAGGGGTTTAAACACAGAAAATAGTGGTGGAAAGAGTACTGAAAAATCATACTTAAGTAAAAGTACCATTACTTGCCTAAAAATGTAGTGCAAGCAGAGTAAAAGTATCTGTTGTAAATATTACTCAAAGTATGAGTAAACATTTGAGTAAAGTGAGTAAGTAAGTAGTAGACGTAAAGTGAGTAAAGTAGACATTTCAAAAGTACTCATGAGTAGTGAGTATTGCGCTGTAAAAAGCTGATGTATTTACACGTAATTTGTAGATGTGCGTATACGTAACATTCTGTAGTGCATTTAGTTATTGCCCAGCAGGCACACAACATCATAAGACGTTAATATTAGGTTAGATTTAGGTCATGATGTCAGGTTACCAAAGTTCAACATATAGCCAGCGTCTAAGGACAATGTTATTTTGTCAAATGATGTATAATGTCAAATGACGTTGATTTTAGGTTGTGTTAGAAAATGTTAAACCAACGTCATATTAACATCAAATACTGACATTTATTCGTCAGGTATGGCAACCAAAATCTGTCTGATAGATGTCATAGTGGTAACGTCCACATAACGTCAAGCTGTAACATCATTAGACGTTGATATTTAGTTTATTTTAGGTTGGATGTTGAACATGGACAGGAATCACAGGACTGATTTTTCTAATCCCCATAGACAAGAAAAAATAAAGTAGTGACTGCATGTTAAAGGAAAATAGTGGAGTAAAAGTACTGATACTGCATTAAAAATGTACTCAAGGGGAAGTAAATGTACACATTTTTAAAACTACTTAGTAAATCTCAATTCCTGAGAAAAACTACTCAATTACAGTAGTTTGAGTATTTGTAATTAGTTACTTTACACCACTGGAAAATAGTGATTCAATTCAACACTAAAACAAAACCCTGAGCGTTAGTTTTTATCAAGGAGAAAATGTTAATTTCAGTGTGAGCTATTCATTTAATCATTACAGATAATGCATTCAGTTTAGCTTTTGTTTTTTGATTTAGTTTTTGTTTATGATTTTGGTTATTATTGGTTTTATTTTTGCTTAATTCCCAAACTTGTTCCAGCCCATCACTTCTGTTGAAGCTTTGAATTGTACCTTTCAGTTCATCTTTATTTCAATGGTACTTTTTACCAAGTAGATTGTGCCAAAGTAGTGTCAGGCATAATACATTTAGTTTAACTATGTTTTTTTTAGATTATTGGTCATAGATTATTGGTTATATTTTTACAACAAGGCCTGCTAAGTTTCAACCGCTTGTGTGTTGAAGCTTTATATGCAATGTCTTTTTCTGTGATTGTGCTCTGCATTGTTCTGTGTGTGTCTGCAGGTCATCAGTTCGGCTGTGGCTCAGGTCACTGCTGTGGCGGAGGGAAAACTAACCACTGATGACCTTACCAGAGCAAAGTGAGTTTGTTCAGCAGAGCCAATGAAACATCCATAATGCAGTCCTGGAGGAGTCTTTAGAGCTGATTAATATGATTTCAGGAGAGTTCCTGTATTACAGTAGAGAAATACACTGTGGTCAAGCTCAGTGCTGTTTTTGATTAATAGAGTAATGTGTGTGTCAGAGTTGATGTGGTGTGTTGTGCTTCAGGAATCAGCTGAAGGCAGATTATCTGATGTCTCTGGAGAGCTCAGAGGTCCTGCTGGAGGAGCTGGGGGTTCAGCTTTTAAACAGCGGCGTCTACAGTTCACCACAGACTGTGACACAAAACATTGATTCGGTGACCTCCAGCGACGTCCTCAAAGTAAGACACTTCAGTCAGGACAGATCAGCTTTTGGTGGATCTTTCTAATACTGAACTAATACTTTCACAGCGGAAAACTTCACCTCAGTCCAACAAGGCCATTTATCATCAGTTCAATCACAAGTGGATGATGCTAAATAAATACAGGTGTAAACAGGAGTAGGCCTACTGCGTCTTTCAAAATCAAAATTCAACACTGGTGTTTTAATATGAGTCTGAAGAAAAAAAAAAAAAAAAAGCCTGACCATCTTCAGAAAAGTTTCAATGTCACTCTAATATGCCTGATAAAGCCTGCTTTGATTAAAATTATTACTGGGGAAAACATCCAGGTTACGGAGACGTGGTGTCTAGAGACACTTTGGGAGTCGCTAGATGACCAGTCACGCTGAAGAGTAAGAAAACAGGCCAATAAAAGCCTATGAGTGCTGCCAATTAATCAGGCCAATTTAACCAATTAATATAGCCAGCACCTGCAGGAGAGCAAGCCAGGCTTTAATCGCTGAAGCAGCAGAATACTCAACTATCTGCTGACAACGGAGACACCACGTCTCCATTCCCTCCTTCGAGGAACATGGGTAACAGACATTACCTGGACGTTCACTTTCGGGAACTGCGACGTGGTGTCTAGAGACACTTTTTTTGAATGTGTAAGCAAAATGCCACAGCAGCTGAGCCCATCGCGCAATTGGTGAGAAGTTTGCCAAGTATCGCGTGAGTGCACAAGCCAAAAGTTTAACCTTCCAACGTCCCCAGGCCCTTTAATTACCAGAATATGAGAATAATTTAGAATTTTTAGGGGGGGTCGTACTTTTTTTTTTTTTTTACCTAGTTAACTGTAGACTAGGGATTTTAGAAATACGACAGTACGTTGGGGAAGTGTGCCAGTCCCAAAGATAAAGGACACTGCGGAGGCAACCTGCTACCCAAAGGGGAGACCTGGTGACAATATAAGCATAAGGGATAGCCCTATCCAGGGGGAGCGCTACATATGATAAGCTGGTTAGCGGGTAGGGAAGACACAGGTCCGCCTGAGAAGAGGGAACTGCTTCATGGCTGAATGATGCCTATGGGATTGCCAATGGGGATCACGCATAGCTGGCACCGATCCACAGCACGCGGGTAGACGAAAAAGCAGGCATACCAGACATAGTACTGGGGCAAGCACCCAGCTCTTCCCCCGAGACGAGTGTTGGAGGCCTTGGAGGAACTCTCTAGGGTTCGCCAGATGGGAAACTCGCTAAGCAGAACAGAATAAGCGCATGCATCTCTGGTTAGGAAGAATGGCACAGCAACCATTTTTGGACCCCGAGCTCAGTTTCCTGCCGATTGACTGGAGTTACCAGCAATCGGTAGGAAACCGGCTCCACCCAAAGTTATAGAAGATTGCCGTTGGCCATCGTGAAATATATGCCCATAAACTCAGGAGGCCGTTGTGACGAATTGACTTGCATAGCTGAGTCTGACCATCCAGAGCAACCACTATGACGGACTGGGCAGCGCTAACCAGGCTGACAGAGCCCAAAAGAGCAGCATCACCAGAACAATCGCTGACGCATCCATGGTGGGGCAGCTTCGGGATGGAGAGTGCTCACCCCAGAAAGCGGCGCATCCAGAGGAAGAGCTGAAAATAAGAGGTTGGCTCTTACCTTCCTCCCAGGATCCTGCAAAAAGGCTGGACGTGCGAGAGAAAGGAGTCCATCCTCTGACGCCCTCAGAGCCTGTAGCGAAGTGCACCAAGGTTGCAAGCTGGAAGGCAGTGCTTCCCATGCTTGTAGGCTTGGGCTTTACATCTGGAGAAAGGAGGAACCGCTCTTTCTTGGGTACCATCAGCCGCGTGCGATGGTCTGCATTCATCTGCAGGTGGGATCCCCGGCCCTCCTCTTCTCTAGGTGGCCCGCCTCAGGGTTGCTTCATGGTCTGTTTACCGCACTTAGCGGCACCCTGGGATGGGGACGTTGACTTTCCAAAGGGGGCTCCAAGTGCAAGTGCTCCTCTGAGCGATCTCAGCTGCGCAATAGACATCCCCTCACAGTGAGAGCATGCACTGTCTGCTTTCCGACATGCTAGACCCCAGACATGTGATGCAGTACCCGTGCCCATCATCCAGAGATAGGAACCACCGCATCCAGAAACCCACAAGACAGCATCTTGAAAAAGATGCGTTGCCTGACCATGTTGCTCTCTTAGGGGAAATCTTCTCTTTTATTAGACTGCTCTTTTTGAAGTACCCAGCGAAATGCCCAGGGATGGGAGAATTACCCAACTCGACTGCCACGGTCCACATGAAGCTTGATCTCTCTAGATTCAGCTCAGCAGATGTTGTCTCTTCAGTTACGTGAGGCTTCTGAAGTGAAAAGTCTGACTTGCTCTCCTGCAGGTGCAGTCTATATACTTGCCTGATTAATTGGCAGCACCTGCGGGAGCTGCACTCTGCCAATAGGCATTCATTGGCCCATTTTCTTACTCTTCAGAGTGATTGGTTATCTAGCAATTCCCAAAGTGTCTCTAGACACCATGTAGTAGTTCCCGATCTGAAGGGAAACCCATACTACTGACACTATCAGTGCCTGATGAAAGACCAAAAACCAGAGGAAGAATATCAGTGTGTCGAAAATGAGCATAATCTGATGCTTGACTTTGCTGGTTTGGCAAAAATCTCAAAATACTTTTGTAATTGGGGTTGTATAATACAAAGAGTCTGATTTGCTAATAAAAAAATAATAATGCATTATTAAGGCAAAAATACCAATTGTGCTCATTTAGTAAATGAGTTTCTAAGACAAACTTGTGCATCACAGGATTTATTATATACACTAGAGCTATAGTAGTCTGATTTAAAGGTTTATGTGGTAAAATATTCACATTTAGCAGATTATTCTGGATGATTCTTTAAAACCTGAGTGAAGTTTGTTTTGAATCAGGATCAGTCAGATTGATCGAGGTGTTCAGATGAAGGTTTCTCCATATCCACTTCTGAATCTTGAATGCTTTTGCTTGTTTCTGTCTGCTGTTTGTTGAGAATAAGAGATGAGATGTGAAATCTATCATCAGTTTCTCTCTGTGCGTTTTCTCCAGGCTGCGAGGAGGTTTGTTGAAGGCCAGAAGAGCATGTCGAGTTGTGGACATCTGGAAAACACACCATTTCTGGATGAACTGTGAGAAAGTCCCGGATGTTGTTCAGCTCTTTCCTGAGTGTAAAACTGATCTGAGAGCTGTCTGAAAGCCGGACTGCTGTCCACACTTGTTTTCTGCTCAGATCATCATGAAGTCTGGTCTTCAGTCCCGCTTTACTAACATCAGTTTCATCTGTTTGACTGTATATCTGATGTAGATTCATTAAAACAGATCTATCAGTGATGAAGGTCTGCTCTGCTTCATCATTTCCCTCAGCAGGAAAATACTGCGTTTACTTCACGTCTTCAGGATTATTACTGGACATTTGCACTTTACTCTGTTACTATTTAAACTTACAGCTTGAACATTCAGAGGGAATTAAAGTACTTTTTATGCTTTATGATTCGATTTAAACTTAAAGTACTCATCACATGTTTACATTTTATTTACTTCCATCATATGAGCAGTAAACATGGTAAAGGAACACTCAAACATCGACACGTGAAGATTTTCACTTTCAGCAGAGAAATTTTTGGACTCAAAGTTCGCTATTAAATCTGAGGAAGCACATTGAGGGAGAAAAACAGCTTTTCAGAATATTATCAGTGCTTTTTATCCTCTTTTAATATTTCTGTCTGCTTATTATATTGGCAGAATGTGCAGGATTGAGTGCAAATAAAATCATTAATTATATGATTGACTAATAATATTAGATGGCAGTGTTTTATTAAATGTCTTTGTTAAACCGTACAAATCTCTAACAAGAGAAAAACAGTGTTTAAATGAACATTATCTGTTAAATTAAGTGTGAATTATGTTTAGTGATCTGGTGGATAGACTATAATTACACTGTTAGACATTTTATTGTATATTTGTGGTAACTTACTGGCAGGGCTGTTGCCCATTTACTGCCTCTTTACAGTAACCTACCTGTAAATGTGTTTTACAGTAGCAGGGCCTTACCGCAATTTAATTTTACAGTAAACTAGTCTTACCGCAACTTCTTTTTATGGTAAAATGCCCTTCAGCACATATTTAATTTTACAGTATGACCATTTTTACAGTACTTTTACTGTTATTTACATTTTACACTAGCAGTACACAACCTTTATTTTTAGTATTTACTATTCATTCATTCATTCATTCATTTGCTTTTCAGCTTAGTCCCTTTATTAAAAAGGGGTCGCCACAGCGGAATGAACCACCAACTTATCCAGCATGTGTTTTACGCAAGTGGATGCCCTTCCAGCCACAACCCAGCACTGGGAAACACTCATACACTCTTGCATTCACACCCACACATAAACTATGGCCAATTTAGTTTATTCAATTCACCTATAGCGCATGTGTTTGGACTTGTGGGGAAAACTGGAGCACCCAGAGGAAACCCACGCCAACACGGGGAGAACATGCAAACTCCACACAGAAATGCCAACTGACTCAGCCGGGGCTCGAACCAGCAACCTTCTTGCTGTGAGGCGACTGCGCCACCGTGTCATGTATTTACTATTGATTTTAATAAATTCCAAACAAGTGACGAGATCCTGTCCATTTTAAATGGTTTACAAAGGTAATTTTCATTCATCAATTTATTTTAAATACATTTTGTGATACAAGATGGTAATTGATCATTTTGTTTTTAATTAAAGTAGCAGTACTTGATTACTTTGAATACAGTACAGTCGTGGCCAAAAGTTTTGAGAATGACATAAATATTGGAAATTGGAAAAGTTGCTGCTTAAGTTTTTATAAT
>CAIGQV010016663.1:3596080-3618623 GCA_903798115.1 Danio jaintianensis | reverse complement strand
AGACTTATCTTAAATCTGGAAAAAGGGGTAAACTAGGTGCCCTTTAATTGAAATGCAATTTTGACTATTCTTTCTGTCTCCCAGAGGCCACAATTGTGACCAAGTAGGGTATAAAACACAGTTTAACCACCAAGGACTGAAGATTTGTGTGTTAGGAAGGTCTAAGGAGTGAAATGCAAATTTCAAATTACAAGAACTATTTTGATTAAATGGGTTTTTATGTAGTTGTTTAGGAATAAAACAAACTTAACATTAAACCAAACAACCCACATACAATAGCCTACTATGGAAACCCAAAATATCATACAGGAATGAGACAGAGACCTGTTATTCATAAATCACTTTTATAAGGGGTTTAAACACAGTTGTGTGGTAACAGTCTGTGAAATTAACCAGCTTCTAATGGTAAGCATTTATTAATTATATTTTTTATAATCACACTTGATAAAAACAGTCTGCAGAAACACTTTGATTGACATTCTCCCTTTGTACATGTCATCAGAGGGTGGAAAGCCCCGCCCATTAGTGACCATCTCTCTCTTATAAGCAAAGGATGCCAGTCTAGTTTTTGAATCTGCCACTATGCTGATACATAGGCATTTGTAGCTCCGCCCTCTTTTGAAAAGAGCACTATCTTATTTGAATTTAAAGCGACAGACACCAAAACGGCACAATTAGGATCAAAGCCCAAAAGGGGCAGTTTCAAAGAGATATAAAACATTATCGCGGGTTCGAGCCTCGGCTGGGTCAGTTGGCATTTCTGTGTGGAGTTTGCATGTTCTCCCCGTGTTCGCGTGGGTTTCCTCCGGGTGCTCCGGTTTCCCCCACTAGTCCAAAGACATGCGGTATAGGTGAATTGGGTAAGCTAAATTGTCTGTAGTGTATGTGTGTGAATAGGAGTGTATGGGTGTTTCCCAGTGATGGGTTGCAGCTGGAAGGGCATCCGCTGCGTAAAACATATGCTGGATAAGTTGGCGGTTCATTCCGCTGTGGCGACCCCAGATTAACAAAGGGACTAAGCCGAAAGGAAAATGAATGAATGAATGTTATCCAAAATTGTTGATTGTTAAACATACTGTTATTGTTTTTTATGTTTACTACTCTGTCATTTGTTTACTATGTTCTGTTTAATGTAAACATCATCACAAATGCTTTTTTTGTCATGTCAATAAACCAAGTTTAAATTTAGAGAGAGAGAGAGAGAGAGAGAGAGAGAGAGGGATGAAAACGCACACACAGACCCCTTTAACCGCGGGGGTCTCGCGAGAGCAGCGGCGCGAGATCTCGCAGGCCTGTTGTGTCTGACGGCGGACCGTCGCTGCGTGGGGGTTTTCGCTTGATGTCATCGGGAAAGACGCGAGAGCTGCGTTTCCTCCGCCGCTTCTCATGCTCCCGCCGCGTCCTCCGCTCGCTTCTCCACACACCGGCGTGGTTCTCCGGCATAGTTTGCCCGGGTTTTCGGGGATGAGGCTGATGCGGCGGCGCTGCTGCTGTGCTCGCGCTCGGCAGATCGTCGTGCAGATGCGCGCGCAGCTGAGCAGAAAGATGGACCACAACACCGTCGACTAAAAGCGGCCACAAAACCACTCCGTTACCGCAGATTATACGCGTTTGACTCCCGTAGTCGAGGGCTTGTCTTCCTAATGGATTTGTGGAGCGGCCTCCGGATGCCAAACACACCGAGAGCATCTGTAGCCTGTTAGCATTAAACGAAGAAGAAGAAGAGCACAGTCACCAGATGATGATGATGATGGAGCTCTTCTTATGAGGAAGATTAGGGGCAGATCCTCATCTTCAGAGGGTTTGTTTTGGCCCTGGAGGCTGCTGGACTTCTAGCCATATCAAAGCTAGCATATCATGCCGTACTGACCTCTTTGATACACAAACACACAGAGAGAGACAGAGACTAGCTCAGTTCTTCATCGCATGTCAAGAGTCCAGGTAACCTGAGATGGATAAACTCACCATTATTTCAGGATGTCTCTTTCTGGCTGCGGATATTTTCGCCATCGCCAGCATTGCCAACCCAGACTGGATCAACACTGGCGAGTCAGCAGGTAAAAGAGGGAGAGAATGATCAATAACACTGACTTACAGTGATTGGAGTAACTTAAAGTTGGTTTTATATTCGTACATTCAGACTTTCTCCTTAATAATCAAATTTTTAAAAGTATTCATTGCAAATTCTGAATAGGGAAACCATATTAGCAGCTTATCAAAACACAACATCGTTCACCGTTAATTAAATAGAGCTAATGTTGTTTTGAAGTCATACTTGCATGTTATTTTTATTCAGAGTTGCATGGTAAGCAACACATGTACGTCTGCGAGACATTTTTAAAGATCGTTTGGTCTGGATACCATCTGCTGTGTGCAAAGATTTCATTAAAAGGTCTATTTAGCAAACATATTTGATAAATCATAAACATCTTAAATAGGTTTTCCGCACTTTTATTTGACATCTAAACCGAGACATAATTCAGATGTAATAAATACATCTTCCAGATGTAAACACACACAAAAATAGACGTCGCTGTGATGAACATGCTCAATCAGGGTATTTGCCACTGTTCAAATACGAACGAATGTGCAAATGTAAAAGCAACTTTACCTCATTCTGCATGTTTACAGTCCTCCTAATGTCTGTTTAGATGATGGAGAGGTTATAAAGTGACACTTTTAATAACATGCATTACTTAAGTGCACTGTAAAAAAGCAGGGTTCCACAAAATCCATTCATGTTGTCCCAACACATTCATTCATTCATTTTCTTTTCGGCTTAGTCCCTTTATTAATCTGGGGTCGCCACAGCGGAATGAACCGCCAACTTATCCAGCATATGTTCTACGCAGCGGATGCCCTTCCAGCTGCAACCCATCTCTGGGAAACATCCATACACACTCATTCACACACATACACTACGGACAATTTTAGCTTACCCAATTCACCTATAGCGCATGTCTTTGGACTTGTGGGGGAAACCGGAGCACCCGGAGGAAACCCACGCGAACACGCAGAGAACATGCAAACTCCACACAGAAACGGCAACTGACCCAGCCGAGGCTCGAACCAGCGACCTTCTTGCTGTGAGGCAAACGTGCTACCCACTGCGCCACCGCGTCGCCTGTCCCAACACAAATTGATTAAATTAACTTAACAAATTTAAGTGGATTGAACAAAAAACAATTAAGTTGTCCCAAAAAATCTCAGCTCATTTTAAATAAGTAGTTTGAACAAGAAATAAACTTTTTAGGTGTAAGTAACGTAAGTGAATGCTGAAGTAGTCATGCTTTTGATTAATTGTTAGATATGCAAATACGGGAACTGCTGAGCTGATGATTGTTATTGATATGTTATGCGTGCTATGAAATCAATATTTAGTGCAGCACTAAACAGGCTGTTTACCGCTGGGAATTTAAAAAGATGTTGGGCATTGGGAATTTTGCGTAGTCGGAATGGTCAGTTAAACTTTTTAAACATATTATTTATGCTAAAAAGACATTAGTATGTCCTTTAAGCTCATTTAAAAATAAAATGTGAAAAAAAGTATCTTATTATGCTTTGTTCAGGTCTTAGAATTGATGAAATAAAAACAATGTTCTCTGCGATTTATTAAACCTTCATATAAAAGTACTTTTTTTTAAACATTTTATTATGATTAAATCTTATGCAATGTAATATTAACATGTTCAGTTAATTTACAGATAAATAAGTAGTTATTTTAATTTAAAATTTAAAGTACATATTTTAAACATCTGAATAGAAGCAATCGGCTGAATAGAGCACTCTGATTGGTTATTCAGCAATGAATCAAAGCAGGCGAACAAAAACTAAAGTGACGTTGCAAGTAAACGATTCAAGTCAAGAAGGAACACAAAGAGGCGGGATGTAATTGTGCTACATTTCTCAAACATTTGCAAACAATATGAATCATTAGGTTATCACCT
Source organism: Danio jaintianensis (assembly GCA_903798115.1). Taxonomy (NCBI): domain Eukaryota; kingdom Metazoa; phylum Chordata; class Actinopteri; order Cypriniformes; family Danionidae; genus Danio; species Danio jaintianensis. Next base: position 3,614,676 of record CAIGQV010016663.1, on the reverse strand, counting down.
TTTGTGGAATAAGAAGACAAGATTACTGCCTCCTGTGGGTGCAAAAAGATACAACATCTCACACAGTTCTCGATACAGTTGCCCGCCATTCATTTGGTGTGTTTATGTAAAGGTTTTTGGTCCAGACACGAGCCAATCTGCTTTTTTGGTGCTAGTTGATATTAACATGTTCAGTTAATTTACAGATAAATAAGTATATATTTTAATTTAAAATTTAAAGTACATATTTTAAACATCTTATTTATGTGGTAATAATGATGTTCATTAATGTTAAATTTTAAATATATGTTGTTATGTTAAAATAAACTCAAACATCTGATTAAATATATTATTTTTTAAAATGTATTTAAAGATGTGTTTTGTTATAAAATAATTCCCACATTTAATTGTTAAAATGTACTTAAAGCTTAAAACTGTTTTAGTACAATAATAGTATGTATTACAGTTCAGCTCTTATTATATATACATTAATGAAACATTCATGCAATGAAATGCATTTTTTTTTTTAGCTCATTTAGAGAAAATGTATCATAAAAGTATATATTATAATGGAAGTTCAGCTCTTAAACATCTTATATAGCAAGTTTTAAGCAACTTTCAAAGATAGTGAAAAATTATATAATAATAATAATATTGATCATGTTAGTATTCTTAAACATCCTTTATATTATCCCATTTTAAAAGTCCATTATTATGAGTGTCAGAGAAGTTGCTTTTGATACAACAGCCACACTCAAACTAGGGCTGGCCCAATAAACAATATTATATCGAATAAAATTTATGTCAATAACAATGATAACATCTAGACTTTTTTTAATCTATATTGATCTAAGAGCCAATCACACAGAAGAAAGGGGCAGAAATGGGAATCTAAAAGTGTGTTGATATTAGAGATGTACCGAATTTTCAGCCACCGAAAATCTATCGTCCAAAAATATGTTATGCCATTTAATGGACCCTCTAATTTTTGTGTCTTCAGTCATTGTTGGGGTACTCTTTTAAATCTGGAAGCATTAATAACATATATCGAAATATATATCGTTATCGTTCAATATGGAAAACAATTATCGAGATTGCGTTTTTGCCATATCGCCCAGCCCAAACTCAAACTTACTGCTTGTTCAAACTACTTATTTAAAATGAGCTGAAGCAACACAATTCTTGAGATTTTTTTGGGGGACAACTTAATGGTTTTATGTTCAATCCACTTAAATGTGTTACATTAACTTAATTGATTTGTGTTGGGACAACAACATTAATGATGTTGGATGATGTGGAACCCTGCATTGTTTTACACTGCATTTGTAAACTGCATCTCCATTTACTTATTTATTTGTAATACATTTATCTGATGACTTAAATACTTATCTTTGAGCTCGAAACATGCATAACTTTCAGCTCTTCATCCATCAGTTATCAGTACTGTTATAGTTCCTCCTCCTCAATTGTGTTCAGACGTTGTTATTATTATTATTATTATTATTATTATTATTATTAAAGATTAAACTGGATTGTCTTCGGATGCCCATGTGCAGACGGGCTGGTGATAAACAGCTGCTCTTTGTTCAGCGTCAGTAAAGTGGGTCAGCAGGGGTTCAAGCTCAATCCTCTGCGCTCAGCACCAATCAGAGGCCGCGTGTTGTTTCCACACATCTCCAACACTTCGCTGCTGAATCAGGTGTAAAACCCGGCTGCCATGTTCAAGACGCACATGCTGCATATCCAGATAGTTTTAGCTGCTCGTCCGTCTGAGGCACTTCTATTGTTTTCAGTAGACATGGTTGTTGTTCTGAAACCCCCACGCACATACACACAAAGGATGTTTTTCATAAGAGGAATGAGTGAAGCAGTTTTGATCCGTTTTTCATTATTTGATATTATCTGATGTGAATGATGGATAAGCATATCATCCTACAGTTTTCATTACTGTAATGTGTCCAGGTGTCTGTTTTACATCTGATGATATTTGTACTATTTTGCATAATTTCATATTTAGCTGAAGTTATACGCCACTGTTGGTTTATAGTTTTATACCGTTACATTTATTTTTTGATATTATACTATAGTTTAACAAACAATAAGGTCATGTTGTTCAATATTGTCCTTTTTTTATTTAATTTGATTTATTTATTTACATCACTTCTTCTTTGGCCAATGAAAATGGTTGGACAATATATATCTTTTATAACTAAAAATAGCTATTTCAATAAACTATTTGAGTCAATGATTCAGTGATCCATTCGTGAAGATTATGGTATTTTATTTCAAAATCATTTCAAAGTCATTTTGAACAAATATAGGATTTATTCAGGGAATTGCTTTTAATTATAGTCTTGCTGTTAAGGATGGGACACACCAAGTTGGTGATTGGCCATTGAGCTTCATCATGTCATCGTTTAGCATCGGTCTGGCTAGTTGGTTTGGTATGTTGGTAATCAGAGTTGGAGGTCGGCTGAATAGAGCACTCTGATTGGTTATTCAGCAATGAATCAAAGCAAGCGAACAAAAACTAAAGTGACGTTGCAAGTAAACAATTCAAGTCAAGAAGGAACACAGAGGCGGGATGTAATTGTGCTACATTTCTCAAACATTTGCAAACAATATGAATCATTAGATTATCACCTTTTGTGGAATAAGAAAACAAGATTACTGCCTCCTGTGGGTGCAAAAAGATACAACATCTCACACAGTTCTCGATACAGTTGCCCGCCATTCATTTGGTGTGTTTATGTAAAGGTTTTTGGTCCAGACACGAGCCAATCTGCTTTTTTGGTGCTAGTTGTTTGGCATCGGCTTGGTGTGTCCCTGCCTTTAGGGTCACTGTTTAGGCTATGTTTACATTGCATGCAAATGTGGCCTAGGGCTGTGCAATATGACAGTATTTATCGAATGAATGAAATAAGAAGTTTATTGTCTATTTTGTGGTATCTCAAAATACATTGTTTATAGTGATGCTTTTTTTTTTTAAACCTTTTTGGTGACCACAATCTTAAGGTCAGTGTACACATGGTCAGCCGTTGGGCTTCGTCGGGCCATCGGTCAGCCTCGGTCCGGCCAGTTGGTTGGGTTTGCTCCACACGATGCCTCTTGTCAAGTTAGGGTGTACTCACACTAGGCACGGTTGCATTGAACCGCGCCTGGGCGCGATTGTCCCCCTTCCCCTCTCCCCCTCGGCCTGCACTCACGTTGCATTTTACCCTCCAAGCCTGAACACGCTTACAGTTGTTCAGTTTGCTAAAGGTGGCAACTGATGTGCAGCGAGGGGTTTGCATCTTTAATAAACTATGACAGTTTGCGTTCATTGTAAAGTAAGAATGATTAATAAATCCATATGAAACAGTCCCTCAAAAGTTACGTCGCTTCTTCAGTTTCGCGCTCAGGCTAGCTTTGCACTCACACTACAAGTGGACAGTGCCAAATCCCAACCAAACCATGCGCCTGAGAGCGATTCGGAGTACTCAAACTTGTCAAACGAACTGGGAAATGGGCGTCAAATGCACCCAGGGATGGTTCGGATAGCCTAGTTCGGATAGTAAGTACACCCTTAATGTTGGAGTTCGTTGGCAGATTCAGCATGTAGAATTAGCATCGATGTTGGACTTGCATCTCTCTCTCGGCTCTCAATCACAGACTTTGCGCTATGTGTCGTCATGATGTGCAGTTAATTTTTTTGAGAGAAGCTCGTCCGAGTCAGCATCAGCTAGGGCTGCACTATATATCATTTCAGCATCAATACCGCAATGTGCGCACCCACAATAGTCACATCGCAGGATATACAATGTTGAGACTGAATTATAGTTGAACATGCGCCACAGAATTGTATTTAATTACTGTATTTATACAGAATATATACGATTTATGCAAAAATAATATAGATTTTTGAATTTTTGTCATGTTTCTAGTCCAAATATCTACATTTCAAAGAGAAAACAAGATTATATTACTTACCCCACTGGTAGATCATTTTACTTGTAAGAAAACCCCCCCCCCCCAATATTTTTACTTGATATGGAATGTTTAGATATTTGGACTAGAAATGACACAAAGTAAGAAAAGCATTTATTGTATTGTGATTATTCAATTTTGCTACCTGAATATTGTTGGGCTCCCCAGAAAACTGTCAAATAGTGCTACTCAAACTTTCATTTGAAACTGTACTCGTATCGTAATATATTATCGCAGAAAAATTTAATATTGTAATATCAGATTTTTACAATATCATGCAGCCCTAGCGTCAGCCACGGAGAAGGGTATGCGACTGTGCGAAGGCTGCCCCAGATTATCCATGTGCACTTGACGCAGAAGTATAAATCAGCCTTAAATGAAACTAATACTGTAAAAACGCTCATATAGATGCTTTGTTTGCTTGTTTGTGTGTCAGATTGTTCTTTCAGACTGGCAAATGAAGAATTGTGAGTTGATTGTTTGGTGCTTGACTGTGTGCAGTTGAGAATAAGCTCTGTTGTAAGCCATTGTCAGATTGTTTCCTTCCTGTGAATGGTAAAATCATTAAAGTGTTTGTAGTCTCCCTGCCCTGGCTTTGATGTGGTCTGTGACCAGAGTAAAGCAGAATAATTGGCCGATGACACGTTGTTTGGCCTCTTTTGGGGAAATTGTCTTTTGATCTGCTTGTAGACTTTTGGACTAAATAGTTGCGTTGAAGTTTTGTTTTCTGTCAATTTTTTTTGTCCCCTTTTTTGATGGGAACACAAAAACATTTTCTCACAGCTCAAGAAAGATGTTTTTAATTTTAATTTAGTTTGTAAAAGTTTGCTATTATTAGTTGATGTCGATAGAGTTCGTCAGGATTAGCCCTTCTCTGACTGTGCTACAGACATGCTTGGTGCAATGGTGGATCAAAAAGCCACTAAAAGGGTAGCCAAGCATATAGAAACAACAACAACGTAAAGTCAGATGTCGTAATCACTTATGATGCCTGTTTTACAAAGCTGTTTTGGGTTTTAGCCTAGTAAATTCATGTTTAGTTTGAGCAAACTCTGAGTTTTTAGACCTCAGAAGGTGGGTTTGTTTTGATCAGGTTTGTCACCATGGTATCTTGCACTACATGGTTAACCAGCTCCAGAGCAGGTTTTACTCTAGGTTAGAGTTTGCAAACCCAAACTGGACATCAGCTGTGAGAAACGTTACAGATGTATCTGATGTAATAAAGCCACTCCTGTTTGTTTTGCTCCAAATTAAAATCTTGAGTCAAAATGTTGTTTTATTGCCAATTTATTTATATTATATGAATTGTAATTATTTATACTTCCTTGTGTAATATATTCAAATAGTTTTGAATCGTCAATTAATATTACTTAAGGCTTTAAATTAAAATTTACATTTAAATAATAACATCTAACTTTGCTTTAATATATAACGTTTTTAAAATGACTTGTCTTTTAAGCCGTTTCCGTACATACAATGTTAAAATCAGTTGATTGCTTTGCGTTGACGTAATATTTTCTTGATATAACTTTTACTGCAGCAGCAGGGTTTATTTCTGCATAGTAAATGTATTTAAATTCATTATATATCTGATAATGATATTCCTTAATCTTCAGCAGAGAAGTGAATTGCTGACTCTCTTGTGAGAAATGGCTGATTCTCTCATGTGTCGTGTGATTCACTGTTTGCTGCACATGTCACACTTTCAGCTGTGTGTGGTCTAAAATTAATCACAAACTCTCGGTAAACCCTGAGTGAACAGAGAAAGTTTATATCAAGCTTTGTGAAACCACTTACCTCAGTGTTTTCCAATCATCCCCTATGCTCTCATTCACTATTCCCTACATTAGTCCACTAAAATAACCCACTTGAAGAAGTGAATAAAATGAGTGAGTGAATTCGAGCACTAATGAGTGCACTGAGGGGATGCCAGTTTTTTTGCTTTGCTGTTTGATAAATCCCTCAAGGCTGGTTTATACTTCTGCATCAAGCGATCGCCGTGACCCATGACACATGTCTTGCACGTAGTCGTGCGCTTATACTTCTGCGTGCTGTTTGTGTTGCTCTGCAATAACACTTCCAAAACGCTAGCTGGCAGTGAGGTTATGTTATATTCCTGTGTATCGAGTTTCTTCGCTGGTGTTTTGTTTTTTCTGAACGCTACCTTAATGTACAAGAAGCTAAAACTTGCTCATTCAGAGGCGGGAACCGGTGGACGTGCAACAACTTTAATCATAAGATAAACACAAAACATCCTTCACGGGACTCGACACTTGTAAACACTCGCTCCATTGGGCTTGTGGCTCTCAGCACTGCCCAAGCCGACCAATCACAGAGCTTGTGATACTCGTCGTTGCGATGTGTAGTTAAATTTTTTGAGAGGTGCGCGTCAGCGTCAGCCACAGCGAAGGCTATGTGACCGCGCAAAGGCTGCGCCTGACCATACGCGTGCGCTCGACGCAGAAGTATAAATCTGCCTTCAGAAGTATTAGATTTTACAGTTCCTGGTCAGACCCTGTGATAGTTATTGAACACTTAGCAAGCTGTCTATTATTAATGAAATTAAATATTTTGATTTCTGTCATGTATACAAATGTTACTTTAATGAAATATTTAATTTTGAAACCATACATTGATAGGATTCCGCTGTAAATGCAATCTAGTGGTCAGACGCGGAAATTCATTTGGTATTTTCAATTGGTATTTGTTGAGTGTACATGGGTTGTAGACTCATTATTACTGTGCATTGTGGAATTGATTGAGTGCACTTCATATTAGGGCTGTGCGATTCATTGAAATCGAATCGCAATCGCGATATTAAATATGTATTATTTAATTTCCCCCGCCCAGAGCAAATGCATGCATGGCGTCTGTGTATGACAGTCTTACTAGCCAATTGAGTGAGCACACTTTCGTTCTGCCCAATCAGAATTGCCCAACCGAACTATGTGGAACACCCACAAAAAAGCTAAACAAACAAACAGCAAATCGCAGACGAGTGGTATGATGGCGTCTGCCGCTTCAGAAGCATTAATAGACGAATTAATATCAAAGAAAAACAGGACATCAGTAATATGGGAATATTTTGGTTTCAAAGTCACACAAAATTAAAGTTTAATGTTTTGATAACTTCATGTGTATTTTGTGTGCATTCACGGCTCGCGATGCAGGTATGCGTGTCATCTGTAGTGACTGACTGTAATGTAATGTACTATAAAATTTTTATTTGTCATTTAATTTTCGTAGGACAGTTATATATAGATGCATTAGTTGCAGAATTTTAAAGCGGTTTAACGATTTAAATGCTTCTAATTGCATATTACGTCATTCAGTGTGACTACGCATGACTTTACAGAGAGCTTACGACGTACTAACTACGGTTTGCTTTAAGAACATGTTAACAAATTTAGTTACAATCTAGCTAGTAGTTACAAAGCCCCTGCCGTGGACTTTACCTTCCAGTTTAAGAAAGAACTTACGAACAGCTGGTGCCACCCTGCCCAGTAGATAACTAATGCCATAACGCACTACCTCGCTAAAGACACGGTGCCTTTTAATGCAGTGACCAAAGAGGGATTTAAAAAAACTCCTCTAAATGCAGGATAGGAGATATACACTTCCGTCTCGCACCTATTTTAGCCATTTTGGAGTACCACAGCTGTACGTTTAACGTCATGATATTTTGTGTAGCGTCTGGGATAATTATTTTGTTTTAGACAATATAAGCTACAGAAAGACTCTTATCAGCCATATTAGTTTGCTGAGTGTTCTGTATTTTTATAATTATTATTTTTTTGTTTGTATAATAAGCTACACTATCTCTCTAATTTGAGTTCAACTTGTTTACAGAAAGGTAAGGTCATTTTATTTGTGCTTACGGTTTGCTCTAGAGAAAAATGAGTGTTTAATTTCTAAGTTAGTCAATATCTTTTCAGTTCCTTTTTTTTAGCTAACACTCACTGCAGTTTAGCAGTAAGAAGCTACGATACAGATTATTGAGCTGAAGCTTGACTACAAAATTTAATCGCAAATCAAATCGAAATCGCAAAATCTGTCAAAAAAAATCACAATTACATATTTTCCTCAAATCACACAGCCCTACTTCATATGATTTCAGACAACACTAGAAATGACTGCTCACTCAAATAGTGCACTATATGAAAGTGTAATGGGCGATTTCAGATACAGGCCTAGTCCCCGCGCACCACTGCTCTGCATATTTCACACGTCTCTCTTATTTAGCACACCTGAATAAGCTCGTTGTAACAGCTCCATGCATGAGCTGTGTTTTGATTGACAGCTCTCTACACAGTGTGCATCACTCCCTACTCCTTCTCCTACATTGCACTGAGCACGAGACACCTTTATTTCACCTCAGATTGTTCAATGATTTGCAGATTCGTACAACGGCATTGCATGCAGCGCCTTTTTACTAGAGAAGTGTGAAGTGACATAATATACCTCTATAAATAAATACAACATCAATTCACAAATCACACAGTAAAATGACATTTGAATGAAACATACAGTTGAAGTGTGAACCGTATTATTACCCCCCCTGTATATTTTCCTCCCCGATTTCTGTTTAACGGACAGAAGATCTTTTCAACACATTTCTAAACGTAATAGTTTTAATAAATAATTACCGCCTCTTTATTTGCCCTAGAAACTTATTGCTGATTTTAATTGATGTTTAGACCAGAGTGAGTCAGAATCTCTGTGTTGCTTCAGCTGTTGGCAGGAGCCCATGTTTTCTTTTTTTATTGTGTTGACCCCGGTGGTGTTCAGCTGTTTTGTATTTATTAGCATTTTTTTTATTATTATATTTATACAGTTGTTTTCAAGCTCTTATTTATTTTCATGTCCAGCCAACACAATCTCTGGACATTTAGCAAACATAAAGCTATATCTTGTTAGTCCATCGAGATTTACAGTTCATTTCACATTGTGTACTGCTAAATCAGGTGAAATGATCATAGGTGGTCCAGCGGATCATCTGGTGTTCAGTGAAGTCCAGGCATGTGTTCATATGAGAGTATCGCCATTGGCCAGTATTTACAGTAAATTAGCATTGACTAATAGGAAATAAGCTGTGGTGAAAAATCATTCACGAAATCAGTTCTGCGTTTTTCAGAGTGCATTGTTATTCTTTCGAATTGCTTGTAAGCTTAGTTTTTAAAATTAGATGGCGCTCAAGGCTACTTTTTAACAGCAGATTGTGCTTTAGTCTAGTTTTTAACATTAGATAATGCGCTATATGAGTGTGTCCTCGCTTCAGGCTGTAGCACAGTGATGTACTGGATCAGATCCATTATGTAGTGGACATGCATGTGTGAACGGTTGTTTCTAGTAGGCATGGGCCGGTATAAGATTCTGACGGTATGATAATCTTGCATAAAATTATCACGGTTTCACGGTATTGTGATTACTGTTCTAAAATATATTCTTTTTAAATGTCTGGGTAAAAAACAAAAACGTTTTTCCCCTTTGAACACAATATATTTTATTTTGAGAAACATTTCAAATATTTTGGAAAAGTAAACATGTCAGGCTAAATAATTCAAATGAATCGTCCCATGCCTAGTTTCTAGAAACAAGAATTATTTATGTTAATTATTAAATTACCATTACATTGTGTATTATTAACATCTACACACTAGGGCTGCACCATATTGGAAAAATCTGGCAATAATTCTTACGATAATTTTTATTTCTGCGATATATGTTGTGATATTAATATCATTTCACCAGATGATTTAAATAGCTCTATCTGGAAAGATTTCATTCGTTTTTGATCGACTTGGATGATAAAGTCCTTTTCTATTCAGTGCATCTGCATAAAATATAATAAAATACGTGTATATATAATACGACAGAGCAAAAATAAAAGTTAAATAAATGGTGCTTTATGGTTTTCTGCAGAGTCAAACAGTATTCAAATGCAGAAATTGAACAATCAAATGTAAAATAGTAGGGGTGTCAATTAATTGTTTCTTCGGTGCACCGCGATGCAGATGCGGACAATTCGATATCGGTTCAGTAATAGATCATAACCGGTTATTACGTACTGACGTCATTTATCTCATATGTCACGGTAGAATACTATGGCGAGGGAGGCGAGCGCGAGTAAATAAAACACAGAAACTACTTAAAAATGCAGCAACTGTGCACAATTCACTGCGTGAGTGTTTGCTGGACAGTCTTTCGCTGACAGGGAAGTTAGAGCAGAAGCCCCTATTTCACTGCGATTGAGAAACTGAAAGTAAACTCCATTTCTCTCTCTCTCTCTCTCTCTCTCTCTCTCTCTCTCTCTCTCTCACTGTGGCCCTTTGACCTGCTGGCGTGACGTTTCCACCCCGTTCCACTTACGTGACGTATGCGTGTCTGCATAGCGAGTTTTCTCCTCAGCGTCTATCATGGATCAGCTGTGATCGCCGCTGCCGTTTATCAGTGTCACTCATCGGTGAACAGCGCCAGAGCGTTAGAGCCAATCACAGCCCTTTCTGTTGAGCGCCTGACTAATCATAGGGGTGTAAGAACTCGCTCGACGGGGCTCATAAAGCGATCAAAAGGATATTTGCATTTGTTTATTTGCTATAAATGCTCATGTTGTTCTGTTCATGTACTTGAATTTTTAAAGGTACACTTCTGACTGTTTGTATTAAAGGACAAAATTGTATTACAAATAATATATAAATATAAATATCTATACATTTTTCTTGTGCTGTGAAGTAAAATATAAAATAGTGTATGGAAAGCATCGTCAATGCACCGAGATATCGAATTGAACCGAATCGATGGCATGATGATCGTAACCGAACCGTGAGACCAGTGTAGGTTCACGCCTCTATAAAATAGCATGGTCATTATTGTATAAATAATTAAAATGTATATCTTTAAATTCATTCATTCATTCATTTTCTTTTCGGCTTAGTCCCTTTATTAATCTGGGGTCGCCACAGCGGGATGAACTGCCAACTTATCCAGCATATGTTTTACGCAGCGGATGCCCTTCCAGCTGCAACCCATCACTGGGAAACATTCATACTCACTCATTCACACACATACACTACGGACAATTTTAGCTTACCCAATTCACCTGTAGCGCATGTCTTTGGACTTGTGGGGGAAACCGGAGCACCCGGAGGAAACCCACGCGAACACGGGGAGAACATGCAAACTCCACACAGAAATGCCAACTGACCCAGCCGAGGCTCGAACCAGCGACCTTCTTGCTGTGAGGCGAACGTGCTACCCACTGCGCCACCGCGTCGCCATCTTTATCTTTTAATCTTTAATAAATAATCTAATCCTGCAATGTGACTATTGCAGATACACACATTGCAATATCAATGCTCAAACAATATATTGTTCAGCGCTAGTCTACATCTACCCCAACCCTAAACTCAGCAATCACAGTAACATGGGCATTGCAATGTCCACTACATATTGGACCTGGTCCAGTACGTTGTCATGCTACAGACTGCAGCGAGGACATCTTGCTCGACTCTTGTCTTTAACAGCAGACAGCTCTCTAGGCTAGTTTTCAACAGTAGATGGCGCTCTAGGCTAGTTTTTGACTGCAGAGGGCACTCTAGGCTAGTTTTTAACATTGGATTGCACTTTAGGATAGTTTTTAACAGCAGACAGAGCTCTATGTTGGTTTTTGGTAGTACATGGCACTATAGGCTAGTGTTGTCACGATACTGGAATTTCGGTACCACTCGGTAATACGATTTTTAAAAATGCACATTTCCCGCTAACATTAGAGCACTGTTGAGCACATACTTAAACACCGCTGATTGGCCATTGTGTTCATGTGCTCAACAGAAATGACTGTTATTGGCCATGAAGGTCATCAGTTCACCACTCTTTACCACTGATCACAGAGTGCAAACACAGATACAGGGACACTGGAGCGTTTCAAAGCCGCATAGATCAGTCAATCCATCAGTGGATCGCTCCTGTCAGCTCATAGAATGACCAGCTGATCAACATGACTTTGAAACACTCCAATGTCCCTGTATCTGTGTTTGCACTTGGCGAACAGCATTGAAGTGCGGTGAACTGATCACCTTCATGGCCAATCACAGTCAATTCTGTTGATCATTATCAGTAATCAGCAGTGTTTAAGAATGCGCTCAACAGCATTCAAATGTTAGCGGGAAATGGACGGTTTGAAAATTTCAGTACCAATTGGTACCGAAATTCCAGTATCGTGACAACACTACTATAGGCTAGTTTTTGACAGCACTTGGCGCTATAGGCTAGTTTTTAACAGCACTTGGCATTCTAGGCTAGTTTTTAACATTGGATGTAACTCTAGGACACTTTTTAAGAGCAGACAGAGCTCTTAAAGGGTCACGAAACACCAAAACACATTTTTTTGAGATGTTGACAGTCATATGTGTCCCACGCTGCTTAAAACACTATTAGGACACATGTATTTCACAAAAAAGTGAAAATTGGTTGTTTTTGCGTTACTTCGAGCAAATTCGTTCTTCCGGTTTGAAACAAATTTTTGAAGCTACCATGAGATGAGATGGCCATGAGATCATTGTGTGAATTCCAGCATGTAGACTGGATGTCTGTACCGGCTAGTACAACGTGATGCGTTTGAGTGTGCAGCATTAATTCATGAGAAATACTTGGTTCAAACCAATCAGCGCACTCTATTGTGTATGAGGTGCAACTTCGTTAATATGAATGATAGCTTCGAAGACTGTTTTTACCTGTTATGGTGTTCAGACGGCAGAGAGACGCCACATTGTGTTGCCAAAACAAGTGGTAGAAGAAGAATTGTTTGGAGACACGGGTCGTTAGTGTTGCGTTTATAAATGTGCTGCAACGAAGGTTTTTGTTTTCATTTCCCCGCTATGAGAGCGCAGCTGGACTCACGTGTGGATTACAGTGCACGCGACAGAAATATGCTTGTAAGGAAATTTTTTTTGCCCGAGAGCTTTTCGCATCTGGAAATGGTGAAATCCGGATTTGCCGCTCGTCTCCTTTTAAAAAAGACGCAGTTTCAGTTCGCGTTGATTGTCATGTCTCTACAGACTTGGTAAGTGTGTGATCTGTGTTCTTTGTTTGTTTATTCAGATGGCAAAGTTAGTTTGTGTCGTCAGCAGTACTCTTTCAGTTTTTAAAGACATACCTTAGTTACTAAGTTTACAGTACGCTAATACCACTACAATATTATGGGCTGAAAGATCCGCTGTAAATGCTGCTCTCCCAGTGTAAACATGTAAACACCTTAATCAAACTATTACCGTCGTGTAGGATTTTTGCCGCATTTTTTGTGACAGGATAGTCTATACACACACAGCTTTCTGACGCTACCTACCAAGTGCATCTAAGTTACCGAGAAATGCAGAGGTTTTTTGTTTTTTTTTCATTCGCCGTGCGGTTTCAAACATTTCATTAAAACTACACTCTTCCAGCAGTTCCTCGCATCCAATATCTCGTTTGTCACGGGGGCATGCATGAAATGTTCCTGAATGAAAGTGAAAGTGCCAAACTGCAGTTAAAGTCGACAAATTAATAATTTGGCAAATAATTCGATTGCTTATGTCCATGTAAACGCAGTCACTGTCTTTCTCCCTTGCGTCTGTGTGTTGTTTTGCCTCGGTGAAAATCAGCACATGCTCGAACCGAAAACTCTTTTTATGCAAACCCTTCCCTCTTTCCCTCACCCGACACTCCCACCTAAACAGAGCTGGACTCACCCACTTTCCTGACTTTTTTCAAACTAGAAGTGTGAAAACACCCTGCTGAGAGGGGGGGGGGTTCATGACCCTTTAAATTCAGATTTAAAAAAATTAAATAGTGCATTACCCTCTTCTACTTGATGAAGAACTGATTGCAGTGTTAAGCAAAGCTAGCGGGCATATGTCTCATTTAAAAAGATCAAATCGGTTTATGGTTTCCAATACTCGCCGATACCGATGCCAGAATTTTTGCAGTATTGGCAAATATTTCAGATAATAGTATTGGTATCGGAACAAACCTACTTTACAGTTCATATCAAAATATACACTCCTGTAAATTTCACAAGTAAAAATATTAAACCTTAACTAGAAAAGGCGGTAATGATGGTAATGATTACATCACTGCAGTTGGCATCTCAATATGCCAGTAACGGCGGTGATGCAGTTATCGTCACACCCATAATACACTCAAATGGTGTCAAGGAAGAGTGCAGTTTCCTTCGTTTGTTTTTGCAAAACATCGCTCAGAAGTCTTGTTGAAAGTATTTCTCACCTTGTCAGGCCTGTAAATAAAGGCATTTAAACCTCATTTCCTCGCTGATCTCAGACTCGTGTTGCTGTCTGACAGGAATGCGTCCATCCAGACAGGCACTCAGTTTGTCTCTTCAGACCTGGAGATCTGCTGGATTGGCTCAGTTTCTCATCTGCTCCGCCAATGAGACAGCTGTAAGGACGACGTGTTTGTTCGCCGTTTCAATAGGCAATAACAGTTCACAGGCCCAAGTCACGGCAAAGACTGGAAATTATGCAGCGGAGACCTTCAAACTCAAGCTCAAGAGCTCACGGGGACAAAACACGAGTTGGTGGTCGTGACATTTACAAAATGGGGAAAAAAAGCCCTCCAAGCCTTTTATTCCCAGAGCAACACTCGGAGTGAGAGGAATGATTAATTGGGCTCGCTGTCTCTGTGTGACAGCATACAGTAGTCGTTTCACTCTCCAGGCGGGGAGCTGATTGTTTGGAGCTTGTTTTAGAGGTGTCGAAGGCATTTTTTAACAGAACCGTTTCTGTTTGCCTCAAAACAAGCAGGCGACTAGAAATGCCACTTCCTCCCACTGCTTCTGAAGAGCATGCTGAGTTCAGATTCAGAAAAACACACAGTATTAAAGAGCGTCTCAAACTGAGGGTTGTTTTCAGGTCACGGCACAATCAGAGGATTTTTTCTGAACCGGTTTTGAGGGGGAAATCGTCAGTTGTGTTAAACCGAGCTGATAAAACTGAAATCTTCAAGGTGAACAGTAAAGTCGCACTATAGTTTTCGTTCCACTGACATTGCTGAAATATAAGCTCAAGTGAAGTTGGTTCACATTTTGCTGCAGTGATGACATCAGTGTTTTGAGATTTAACATATGTTTTTGTCTTCATCATATTCGTTTAACGATTAAAATATCTATTAATGAACTGTTTTCTGTTTATTTCCGGGTTGTGAATTGCATTATGGGATGTTGGTCTCTGCTCTGTCGACTTTTGATGTTGAAAATTTATATCAAATAGATATCAAATTGAACCAAATCGATGGCTTGATAATTGTAACCGAACCGAACCGTGAGACCAGTGTAGGTTAACACCTCTAATAAACATGATAGAAATGGATAAATGGATCATATGTGAAGACAATAAACAAACACCTGTGGCAATATATGGATTATTTGTGTACTACAAACCATTAAAGTTATTTTAGGAGCATGAATGCATAATGCAATGCTAATTGACCTAGCCTTTATCACTGTATCGAATACTATAAAATAGCATGATTTCTTCTTTATGCTGTGATATTAAACCATGTCTGGTCACAAAAAGGAGTTATTACAAACACTCGACTGGTGTTATGAAGTGAATGTAGAGTGAAAGTATGTCAGTAAATCTGTCTATAAACAGGTTCAATCATGCAAAATAAGTACATTTTTTTAAATGAAATTTTTACTGGTATATTGCAAATGATAAGATAACGACCATCCCAATAGTCTGTCATAATTTCTAACATTAGACATTGTATGATGCCCGATTGCTTGACATCACCCAAATGTGCCACACCATTCCTCGATATTTCTTACGATATAACATTTCCCTTAAAAAAAAATTCTACTTTTATTAGCTGTTTTTAATTTGTTTCTTTATTTAATGGTAATAAAATAAACGGGTATTATATATTTTCAAATCTAATTAAGTGAAATTCAAACTAAACAGTTTCAAGGTGCAAACATTGAGTCTTTAAAACACTATGAATGAGGGAAAACCTCCGCGGATATCAGAGTCTGATTGGCTTTTTCTCGAATCCCACCATTAATGTTTATTTTCAGCTCTGGGTTCACCTTTGGGCCGCTTTAGCCAATAGCAGAACAGCAATTACTAAGGAGGCGGGGCTAAAGATAGTCAGGCCCAATCTGATTGCTCAAATTTAGAGAAACAACCAATACATGAACTAAATGTAACTTATCACACATGTCTGCGGTTAGTATATTATCGCGATAACGATACTTTTGTAATATATTGTGTAGTCCTAGTGCAGTTTTCACTCCTGAAAGTCACCGCCTTGACTGTGTACATGACCATTGTGAAGTCCTGCTCTTTCTAAAAGCTGATAATGTAGAACAAATGTTTGCTAAACGGAGCACTCAGTTAGCAGATTTCTGTGAATGGCAGGCAGTTCTAGTTATGAGGAAACCTGCAGAGGTTTCTTAAGACACAGATTCAGCGTGGGCCTGGCTATTTTCTCCTGATTCATTGTAATTACTTAAGCATCACACTGAGGTGCTCTACCAAAGAGGATTTTATATAAAAGGACTGATGTGCTTTGAGCAGTGCTTATCCGAACACATGAAAGGAATAATGCGCGACAGAGGCCGAGCTCTTGAAAAGTGATGAGGCCAGTGTGTTTGTGCTACTGACTCATGGCTGCTTGAGAAAATAAAGCCAGTCTTGCTGACTCAGATCAACCTGCAGGGAGCGTTTCTGGGCTCTTGCTGCTTCACTTGACTCTATTTATTTCTTAATAAATATTCCTGCTCTTATCGTTCATATGGGTTTTCATAGGCAGCGAGATTGCCCCGTTGTGGATAGAAAGTTGTGTAGTTTTTGGATTATATGATATATCTATGACGATACATGCTTTTATTCTTAAATTCAACTTTTAAAGACATTATTTGACCAATGCTAATACTAACCAGGACGTGAGGCCCAGATGGCGCTATCGCTGAAACTCAAAACACACACAGAGAAGAAATCCAAGAAATCCTCATACCGTTGCATTATAAACAGAAGATTTAATTGTTTTTTATCCATTCAGGATAACTAATAAACACACAACTACAGATTCATCTCACAGAAGGATTTATTTCAAGTTATAAAGTGAGTTTAGAGTAAAAACGTTATTAAATGTGTTTTCACCTGCTTTATGATGGATGTAATGTAAAATAATTGTCCAGCTCTAATGACATTCTTCAAAATGTCTGCTTTTGTGTTTGTCCTAGATAATTAGTCTACTGAAATATGTATTTCATATAAAGTATAAAGCTGATTATCAGTTTTTGTCATATGACTCGTGGTGTGCTTGCGGCATTATGAAAAGAAGTTTAGATGTTTTCAACTTGGTGCGCCTGGAAGTTGCATCGCTCCCAATATGACTGCACGCAAACCGCGCGCCTCCATTGGAAATAACAAACTTGCCCATGGATGATCTTCTTGCAAAGACATGCTGGATTCACCTGGTTTGTTGACAAATGGGTTGTGGATCCATTCCTTGGCAGTTCGTGGGTCCTTCCCTGGGCCTTTTCCCCTTCGCAAAAAAACTTTCCAAAGACGTCTGTTTCTTACTCATTTTGCTGCTTGTGGGTTAAATTTTTAAGTGACCGAGATGTAAGTGAGAGAATACGGTAATTTTTCAAAATAAAAGTTTTTCAAAATAAAAGACTGTTCAGGCTCAGATAATAAATAAAATAGAAAATTGATCCACGGACCAGTACCGGTCCTTATAAAATCATTATAATACTAAGTAAAAATCATGTTCCATGAAGATAATTTCTACATTTTCTACCATAAATATAAAAAAAATTAGTTTATGATTGGTAATGTGCATTTATGAGAACTTAATTTGGACAAATTTAAGCATGATTTTTCTATATTTTATAAATGTTTCTTTTAACGCTCAGATTTCAGATACAAAAATAGCTGTATCTCAGCCAGATATTGTTGTATCCTATCAAAGTATACATCAGTGGGAAGATTTTTTTTATTAAAATTTCAATATGAATCTCAATTTCCAAAAATTGACACTTAAGGTTTTGGGGTCTAGAGTCACATATGTCATCATCCTTCTAGATGAGGCATCAAAAGACTTCAGTTTTTTGCTGTCCAACAATGAATATAAGAATTCAGAATGTAAATTAATCAAAAGAAAATCAGGAGTGCTGCCAAAACAAAGAAATAAATAAAACTAAACAATCTACCTAAATCCCAACCCACTAAACTAATTAACCAATGAAAAATGTAGAAATCAAAACCGTAATCTTCACGTATGCGATGCTTAAACTAAACAAACTAATGAAAACAAAACTACACTGGTGGAAATTACGCCGTAAACTAACTAAGAACAGGAACACTACTCTATCAGAATTAATCGAGTTCTTGTAAAGTACACAACGTTAGCAATTAGCAAAACAAAAACTGTTATCTGATAAGCTAATTCTCAGAGTTTGTTCGTCTTACTAATAATCAAGTAAAGTAGGCTATACAACGGCCATAGCTTAGAACAAAGTACCTTAATGAGTGAAATCAAACAAACTTAACCACAAAGAATAATGATAACACAAAAGAGCAGGCTGGTTGGCGCAACCTACATGTGCCCTCCTGCTTTAAACGCTCCACCATCATCCCCATCCCAAAGAA
>CAIGQV010016663.1:3568089-3595680 GCA_903798115.1 Danio jaintianensis | reverse complement strand
GCAATAAAGCTCTTTCTGATTCTGATTCTGATTCTGATTCTGATGAGTGAGGAGTTTGGTGGTGAATCTGGTGCTCCTTCCCAATAGCGTAAGCACAGGCCTTTTAATAAAGTATACATCAGTGGGAAGATTTTTTTATTCAAATTTCATATATAAATCTTAATTTCCAAAAATTGACACTTATGACTTATGGTTTTGGGGTCCAGAGTCACATATTTCACCATCCATCTAGATAAGGCATCAAAAGTCTTTTGTTTTTTGTTAATGTGCAGTTGTCGTCAACTGTAATGCTCATTCATCTTTTCCAGAGTTTTGTTATTGTAATATCTTGCGACGCTTCCAGCAGTGAATATGTTTTCCGCATGTTTAGTGTGCATTCAGCATGGGCACAGGATGTGTGTTTGCATCTGAGAGAATTCAGTATGCTGGAAAAAAAGCACAAGCCTGTAGCAGTGTATTCGGCCTCCGCTTTCCACCCACCGGGGTTCAGAGGCTGTTTGACTCATCTCCATAACTCCCCATATCACCAGAGCTGCACTAATGAGAGAACGGGAAGCACATGCATTCGCTTCATTTCCTGTTGTTTCACGCACAGGCTGAGAACAGGAGAGTCCAGTGCATCTCAATGTGTCATGCCACTGTTGACTCCCAGAGGTTACTGCTGTTTATCACTTCATCTCCCAGTAAACACTGCCCAGTCATTGTGAACGAAATCTCGCTCTCATTGGTTCTCCCTGGTGACATAGGTTTCTAGTATTTTTGTTTACATAATTAGCAGTGTCCAATCTGCAAATTGCTTTTTTTTTTCTTTTTAAACCACATGACTGAAGGCTGCCTTCAAGTACACCTTGTAAACCCTGTTCCTCAGGCATAGTTTACACTTGTTTTAAAAGAATACGTTCACCACTCATTCTTGTATCGTTCCAGTCACTTCAGACCTTCGTTCATCTTGAACCCAAATTAAGATATTTTAGATGAAATCCGAGAGCTCCCTCATCCTCCATAGACAGCAAGGGTCCCGAGACGTTCAAAGTCCAGGAACCAAAAACATGGTCAAAACAGTCCATGCTGTCCAACAATGAATATAAGAATTTAAAATGTAAATTAATTATTCACTGAATCAAAAGAGGTTGCCAAAACAAAGAGATAAGTAAAACAAAACAGTCTAACTAAATCCCAACCCACTAAACTAATTAACCGAAGGAAAATGTAGAAACCAAAATGTTAATCTTCACTTATCTGACGCTTAAACTAAACTACACAACTACACGGGTGGCAACTACGGCGTGAACTAACTAACAACAAAAACAGTACTCAAACAGGATTAATTGAGTTTTCGTAAAGTACACAACATTAGCAATTAGCAAAACAGTTATCTGATAAGCTAATTCTCATAGAGGTTGTTTGACTTCCTAATAATCAGGTAAAGTAGGCTATACAACGGTCATAGCTTAGAACAAAGCTATGACTTAACGAGTGAATTCAAACAAAACTTAACCATAAAGAATAATGAAAACACAGAAGAACAGGCTGGTTGGTGCAACCCACGAGAGTAAGTAGTTTGGTGGTGAATCTAGTGCTCCTCTCGAATAGCATAAGCACAACCCTTTTTAAATTAGCCGGAATTAAAAAATTGGTGCGCATTGGTGATAGCCTTCTTGACCAATGATCACATCCCTAGGGCAGGACAGAATGCACAGCCAAGAAAGAGAGTGAGAGCAACAGAAAGCAAAAAACAACCGTGGAGCGCAAGAATAGACAGAGAATAGACTATAATTGCCATTATAGTCAGCAGCAGTATGCAAGTGATATGCAAGTGTTGTACTGCCTATAGTAAATCCACACCCTGATCTGATGCGAGAAAGAAGTGAACAATGTGTGGTTTTTTCCCCCCCTTTGTTTGGGTGCAAAAGAGTATGATTGTATGATTACAGTTGTAGCACCGAAGACACATTGACTGTTTTGACAATGTTTGTTTCCTTTTCTAGACCTTGAGCATAAAAATCAAGCAACTTTGCTACCGTACTAGGGCTGCAACAGGCACAATGTTATTACACAGCACCAATAAATAGTCCCCAGTTAGTAAATAGTCCCCAGTTAGGTAACTACGAAATGGGGTTGTGTAATGCAATTTCACCTAATATCACTGATTATATTTGATTTAAAGTGTGATTTATCTTAAAAATGGCTTAGCTCTTTGGTCATTTTTGAGTGAGATGCTAATCTAATCCAATTCAATGATCTATGCTAAACTAAGCTAAGGGCCAATTCCAATTCTACCCCTTAACCCTTCCCCTTACCCCTACCCCTCGTTTTGCGCATTCATGTGAAGGGGTAGGGGTGTCCCAATTCTCTCTTTAGCATGAAGGCGTAGGGCTAAGGGGAAGGGCTAGATAGCCCTTGAAACTGAGATTTTTCCAGGACCACACGCGAAACGAAGGGGTACGAAAATTTCCCACAATACACCAGCTACAACGGCAGCATGGCTGCACACGGATGTCAGGAGATGAACAAATTAGTATTTTTTTGTCATTATTACAAATTTTTACAACAAACAAGCATATGATTTAATACATTCATAACAGTGTTCGGGTTTTATCGTCATGTTTTTTAAAAAAATGATTAAAAAAAACCCTGCTATATTTCGCTATCTATAATCCATAATAATAACTCCTGTATAGTAGTCCCACAACATACTTTCATATCTGTTACTCGATGACACTGGAATGCCCTGTCAGAGAAGTCTAGTGGCTGGGAATTAGCTTTTTACAGTGTCTGGTATAATGTTAATGCTGTTTTCGCGTGTTTACATAGATAAATATGGCCTTGGTGTAAATGCACAGTTACGAGCTTTTTGCCACATTATATCCTTATGATAACATGATATCATTGCCTTCTGTGATTTCCTAAAGATAAATACCAAACAATTATGCAACTGGAATAACTACAGCAGTCGCCATCGTCAATCTCATATGAAGCAAGAGATCGTGATGACATATGATGACGTGTGCAGGTGTTGTAGTGGTGTCCCATTTCTTAGAGGTAAATTTTGAAGCCCTTCCCCTTCACACTCTGTTTCAAGGGCCAAGGGGAAGGGGTAAGGGTACAAAAATAGAATTGGGATTGGGCCTAAAAGTGCTCCCGCCAGACCCGGAGATCACCTGAATGGATTCAAAAATAGTAAAACAAAGGGAAGCTAAACGTCCAATGCGCACAAAGCATAAACAAAGCAGCATAGTATTATTATCACAGTAATTGTCATTCACCATGGAGGGATTTGCTCCTGCAAATATGTCTGAAATTCTAATATATCTATATCCTTTGCAAATATTTGAGAAATGTAGCAAAATTACAGCCGCCCACTTTGTGACCCTTCTTGGCTTGAATTAATTACTTGCTACGTCACTTCACTAGATTACACTCGTGCTCTAATTTGTTGCTGAGTAATCAATCAGAGTGATCTCTTCAGCTGACGGCCCGATGTTGATTTTACACGCTAAACAGGCTTTTACTAACTAAACCGATGCACCATTAAAACCCAATGGCCAACCGTTGACTTGGTGTCTCTCGGCCCTTAAAGACCAAACCTATAGAAATTGTGTCTGTTGAAGCGGTTGAAAAACAGCTCATCCAGAAGCATCTTTAAATGTGACTACAGCTTACATTTTGAATTAGCGAAATATCACAGTGACATTTATCGAATCTTATTCCAAATTAATTGGTTGTGTATCGAAGTAAGGACCACCTGTTCAGTGACGATCACACACAAAAGTCAGCCAGTTCAGTCTGTAACACATTCTGCTGAATAGTATATTTCTGGTTTCCAGCACAAGCTTCTTGGGAATTTGGCAGAGCTCCAGACTTGATCCTGGTTTATTTATCCAGATGTGTTGCTCTAAATGACGTTCTTCTTGTGTTTGCATGCATGTTCAGGGAGAGCAAGAGTGTGGGTTTATGCTCTGTGCACATCTAAACTGCAGTTGTGTGTGCGAGTCAGTGTCGTCTGTCTTTTTCGTGTAGCGTTGCGTGCCAGCTGGTTGTAATGATGGAATTAGACATTGAAGTTGTGAATCAGCGGGGGATTGGTGGGTGATGAGGGAAATGTTTACCGGATGCAGACACTAGTCTTTATCAAGCTCTTTAAAGGCTTTCTTCCCACCAAGACAAAATGCTTCTTTCCCATCATCAAACTCAGGCTTAAACTCTTGAGTTCTGTTTTACATTTAGAACCCTCAAACTGCTCATGGGGGTTAAATCTGCCTTACAATGTGAAATCCTCTAGAGCTCCTCATGCAGATGGGCCGTTATGTCTGAAGCTAAACGAATACAGCTGTTTATTGAAGAAATTATATTCATAAAGCTGTACTGTCTTCTTGGGGTGGGAATCATGGTATAAGATGATACTTGTGTCATGAAAAAATATTGTGATTTTTAATTTGAAGTGTGAATATATTGCAAGATATTATGTCCTCAAATGAGAACATGGGCAATCTCTTTAACTAAACAGAAACAATTCTCAGTTTATCTTACTTCAGGTTTATTGCTGTAGTGCGAAATGGGGTTGTAAGGCAAAACTGACTAACACTTTAATAAAAACCTGCCATCAATGTTGTTTGAACCTTACGGTCACTTTGTCTTCTTTAATTTTACTAACGTAAGACCCCGGTAATCTTCAAATGAAATGGAAAAAAAAGTGTTTGACTTTGTTTCGGCAGTTTGAAAAAGCAAATGTTTCGGGGAGTTCGATTTTGGACTACACACCTTTGAGCTACCATTGGTCTGTGACGATTATGCAGTCGGTGGGTGTGTCTTGGAACTCCGCCTTCTTTGACGTGGTTCATAACCATGCAGTTCAGAATCAGACAGGATAAAAACATCTAGCATAACAACAGCAAGTTAACATTAATACACTGGAGGGTCGAGTAGCAGAGCTGGTACAGATCCTGTACTATCGCTCGCTGAGAGATTTTAAAGTCTCAGAGTCACACACTAAATGTAAGCACAACCCCATCGTGCCATGTCTGATAAAATTCTTACCATTGTTCCATTCAGTGTCTGTCCACAATAAATAGAAAGCAATGAGTTGGCGCTTCTTGCTTGAGAATGTTGTTTGCCTTATATGAAGTATTCTCTCACAGCCACCATTGTTGCTGTGTTAAGGAGTCCACTCGAGTGGCCTGATACATTTACAACCCTGCCTACTGCAGCGCGGGGGTGTCAAAGTTTGAAAAAAGTATACAGTCACTTATGGTGTGTTCACACCAGACGCGGATGAAGCATCAAGTGTGTGATTTACATGTTAAGTCAATGCAAAGACGCAAATAGACAACCTGCGGTGCTATTTGCATGAATGAGGCGGCACGAATGATGCAGTTTGTGCAAATCGTGCAAATAATTCGAGTTGGAAAATCTGAACTTTGGTGGACATTAGTGCCATGTTAACCAATCAGGAGCTTGCTCTATTAGGGGCGTGATTATGATGTAGCGCCTGTTGTTGGTGTTCTGAGGGGAAATCCTCCTGCCGACATGGGACAACAGCTCATCAAACTGTGACCGACTCAGTCAGAAGTACCGCTGGAAGCTTCCATCATCCAGGAGCAGCTTCTGGAGGAGTTGATGAACTCACAGAGCTGGTGCACCTCTGAAAGGATCTGATGGACTCAGACACAGCGCCGAATAAATCTACGCCATTTATCAACCTTCCTAAAGCACATAAAGCACAGCTACTCTCTCAATAAAACACGTTAACCATTAAGCAACGAAACTGGAGTCACCAGGCGGACAGAAGCCACTCCCATGATGCGAATCTGCGTCTGTTGTGAAGTGAATTTAACCCCCGAATGAAGCAAAATGGAAGTGCGAATGAAACGAGTAAAATCAAAATGTTTACTTGTTAAATTACATGTGATTTATTCATGCAAGCCATGCCCATTAGCCTTTTCAAACCGGTTTTTGGCCTCAAACGAACAAAAAAACCCCCAAAAAGCTTTACTGCATGCTGAAGGTGACCAGGCTCACTAGAAAAAAACTCAAGTTCAACACCACCGTCTAGTGGACTGTAAAGAAATGGATTTTCATTATTCAGCAATATAGGATAGTAAAATATTGCAGATATATATCAATATGGGTGTTTGTTTAACAATATAATTTTGTTGTGTAAAATATGGCTATACTATTTTGTCAGTACCTACTGTCTTAGTTAACTTTGGTGAAAAAAAAAGTCAATTGGTAAAAAACTCATTAAATCAAATGGATTTAACGAATTCACACTCCAATACTCTGATAGCCAAATACCCATAATTTACAATATCCAAGGAAATAAAAGTAGGGTAAAATTGCAGAAAACCTGTGTCAAATTCCAAAGTAAAAGAGAGTTCCTCACCTAAACAATGCCATACAGTCAGCTGGACATTATTGCAAAATAAACCATGTTGGATCAGGATAAATCAGACGTTTATACTTGGCAAAATTAGGCAGCCAAATGATTATTACCCCAATGGCATGATGGGAAAGTTTATTTAGGGCTGCTAGGTGTATAGAACTAACTAGTTAGAGTGTACTCTCACATTAGTATAATTTCCCAATAATACTTCAATTGAAAATAATGTAGCAATTGATGAACCACAAGGCCTGATTAGTTTTTGTTGTTTTGGTTTTACAAATGAAACTACATCTTAATGTTAACATCTTAATGAAGGCATTCTCTTGGTCACTTCTGCAGAACCAAAGATCTTTATATTGGTAAATGTTGCAAATTTGCCTTTTTAGGTTCATCCAACTTGAATTCAATGTGAGATCCACTTTGGGTAATGTTGCCATTGCAAGGAAAATCCTACTGTGCCTTTAGAGATATCAAAGCCTCTGTTCAGCTTATGTTGTCTGGCTAATAGTTGGCTGTTTTTGAACACTGTATTTACATGTGTCCAGTGAAATATTACATTTCTTGATGCTTAATAATCTTCGTTTTCAGAACCACTGCTGTTTTCACTGCCTGTTGCTTAAGTAGTTTTTATCATGGTATTCAAATTGGTGAATATTACTGAGAGTATGACGTTTTGGTATAATTATTGGCCCATGTACGCTTCTCTCAGTGTAGCTGAAGCATGTGGAGCTTCAAAGCACTGTCTGAGCCGAGAGATGCTGAGTTGTTATCACTCTGACTGTATGTGTAGTGAAGGACAGGATTTCCTCAGTTCTTCCATGTCCAGGATGTTTTCTTGGTGCATTCTCCACAATCCGCTGCCTGTTTTCCAGGGCGTACTATTAATTCTTCCTCTAAGGATGTTTTCATACTGGCTGTTTGGTTCAATTTGTCCAGACAATAAAAGAAGATTATGAATTTAATCTTGCTTCGTTTGCGTTGTTATATGTATTTTTTGATTGAACCTAAAATTACTACAAAAAAAGCTCCTTTGTGTCCCAACTTACCAAACATCATGATGCAAATGATGTTGTGCATTGGGCTAAACATGCTGCTTGTATATGTAATTGTGATATATTTTTATTAGTCAAGCAATAATGAAGAACTTATAAAATTTCCAAAGTAGTCAGGAAGACTCATTACTGATGCCTGAATTGAACTATAATGGGTAATATTATAGATACAATAAAATAAATGCTTTAACATTCGCTCCTGTAAGGCTGGGCGATTCATCGAATTGAAAGCGATTGAGAAAAGCTGTGATTGTCGTTCACAAGCATGGTGTGTTTTGTAGTAAATCTCCGAAGGCCAGAGGGCGCTAGGGCTGGGCCGATAAACCATATCATATCGAATCATAATAAAATTGATGTCGATAACGATGATAAGCTCTGGACATTTTTACTCGATATTAATCTAAGAGCCAATCACGCAGAAATGTGTAAAAATCTGAGTAATGTTTAATCTGTTTTTGTTAATAAAGAATATTTTAAAATGGTATTTAATGAAGCCTCTAATTTTTGTAGCTTCGGTCATTGTTGGGATACTCTTAACGCTGGAAGCATTAACAGCTTATATCGAAATATATATCGTTATTGTTCAATATGGAAAATAATTATTAGAGCCCTAGAGGGCGCTCTCGCGGAAACCCACAAACCTGTCCAAATACACATAAAGAAACCGAGGAAATCCACTGGGGAAAATAGTGGTTGCTGAATAAACTGAAGATTTAACTGCTTTCATTGATTTAAGCATGACTTATAAACACTCAAATATGAAATCATCTCACAATAGGATTTATTTCAAACACTCTGCTGTAGTTACGAGCTGACTTTGGAGTAAAAACATGTTATATGTTGTAATTTCACATGCAGCTTTTACTACAGCCATAGTTTATTGAGAAGCGACTCAAACAGCTGTCGTTATTAAAGAGCGATTATCTCGATGTCATTATCGACCGGTTAAAATGAATTAGAATTTAATCTAATTTATTTTGTAGCTTTTCAGTCTACTACGACTCTGTAAACTCTGCTCCATCTAAACATATGTTAGGTTTACTAGAAGCACTGGCTTTACTGACAAAATGCGCATGAAAATCACCTCGATTAAATCGCCCAGCCCTACTATCCTGTTATTGGTCACATCTTATGACATAACGTCCTGTTTTTTGGTTGTTTAGATGTTTTGTTGAGTGCAGAGGCGCTGCTAATGGCGGGAAAGTTACGATGGTTTTAAGGGCCCATGCACTTTTGGGGCCCCCAGTGCTACTATTAGGGGGCCAAAACCAGCCACCAAACCACCACACAACCCAAACAAAAACAGTAAACAAAAACAAAACAAAACACCCAGTCAGTATGAAATGCAGAGAGAACATAAAATGTGAGCTTTTGTATGTCAGATACACAACATGTTTTAGTTTGATGCCATCATTCATGTGTAGTATGTTCTCAAAACCGCCAGTCTGTTAGATAGATACAACAGCAGTTTCAGTAATCTGGTAAGAATGTAAATAAATTTGTACAGGCTAGGGCTGGGCCATTTAATCAAAGTGATATTCATGCACATTTTGTCAGTAAAGCCGGTTCTAGTAATCCTTCAGCAGATGCGTTTAGATGGAGCAGAGTTTACTACAAAGTCGTAGTACACTAATAAGCTACGCAAATATTAGTTTAAATTCTAATTTGGTTAACTTGGTGCATAATGTCTTTGACATAATTGCTCTGCGATAATGACAGCTGTTTGCGTCGCTTCTCAATGAAGTGAAAGTGAAATTGCTTAACACATTTTTACTCCAAACTCACCTCAAAACTATAGTCAAGTGTTTTAAATAAATCCGTCTGAGAGATGTTTATTAGTCACGCTGAATTGGTGAAGCAGACCAACATTTTAATGAAGACCTGTCATAAATGTTGTATTCACCTTTTCATGGTGCTGCCATCTTTATTTTACTAACTTGCTGCATGCTGAAGCTCACCAGAAGAGCTTAAATTCAACAACACCATCTAGTGGACTGTAAATAAGTTCATTTTATCATTTGGTAACACTTTATTTTGATGGTCCATTTGAGTATTAGTAGACTGTCTGCTTAATATCTGTTGATACTGCTCCTCGTCAGACATTTAACTGACTAGAAGAAACTTTGCAAGTACATGTCAACTTACACTAACCCTAATCCGAACCCATCTTATAATCTAATGAAAATTAGTTGCAATGTAACTTAAATTCAACAAATGGACCATCAAAATAAAGTGTGACATATCCTTCTACCAAATAGTGTTTTAAAATATTGGTGATATACCGATATTGGTGTCCGTGTATCAATATAGTATTGCTGTGGAAAATATCACAATACTATGTTGTGTATAATATTTTCCTCCACCCCTATATATTACTAATAAAAAATGAGTGCTAATGCAGTGAGGGAACATAAAATATAGGCTTTTGTGTGTCAAAAAAACAGAGTTTTTGATTCATTTGTTTTCATTTAACGTCATTTTTCATGCACGATATATCGAAAAAGTATCGTTATTGCGATAATAGTATATGCAATATTCATATCGCAGAGAGTTGCAATAAAAAAATTAGTATTATTATTTTTTTTTGATGCATCGAAATGAAAATTCTACCCAGTAGGTGCTGTTCTGCTATTGGCTAGAAATGAACCTAGATCTGAAAATATACTAATGACGGGAGTAAATACAACAGAGTAAAATATGACAATGATATAAGATGATAATAACAGACAATAAGACTATAGCATCTCTCCAGGTTTTCATTCATTCATAGTGTCTAAATATTTGCACTTTGACAGTTTTTAAGATCTGAAAATTTGACATCAAAAGTATATCCATTATTACCTGTTTATTTTAGTATGAGCGATATATAAATAATTGTTTTCAAAAAGCTAATAAAAATAGCTTTTGACTATGGATATGTTATATCACTATCGGAAATTTTCCCAGAATCGTGCAGCCCTATGTTTTCATTCATTCATATTGTCTAAATGTTTACACCTTCACAATTTTTAGCTCCAAAAATTGTATTAGATCATAAAAATATCCATTATTACCTGTTTATTTTAATATGAGCGTTACATAAAGAAATGATTTATTTCAAAAAGTTAATAAAATAACTTTTCACTAGGGAAGGGTTATATAGCTATCGCAATTAGGGCTGCACAATATATCCTTTCAGCATTGATATCGCAATATGTGCATCCACGATAGTCACATTGCAAGATATGCAATGTTGAGTTGGGATTATAGTTGACCAGAAACCACTGGTCAAAACATGAGGTTTGTGGAGACACTGCTATTTAACCATAGTAGTGAATAATAACCATAATAATGAATTCTTTATATGATAAAGACTTTGCAGTGTTGTTTTACATTTGATTATTTAATTTCTGTACCCGAATACTGTTAAACTCTCTTCAGAAAACCACAAAGCACTGTTTATTTCACTTTAATATTCACTCCATTGTGTTTATTTGTGACTGTAGTTTGTTTATTATATGTAAATAAAACATTACATAAAAATAATTTATATTTCACTCCCCTACAAGCTCATCCCAATTAATCTAAACGAATGACTTTGCAATAGAGCTATTTAAGTCATCTGGTAAAATTGTTTTTATATTGCAATATATGTTGCAGAGGAATACTCAACAATACTCAATATCGTAAATTTTCCCATTATCGCGTAGGCATGGGCCGGTGTAAGATTCTGACGGTATGATAAACTTAGTTAAAATATCATGGTTTGACGATATTGTGATTACTGCTCTAAAATATATTCTTTTTAAATGTCTGTGTTAAAAAAAACAACTTTTTTCCCCTTTAAACACAATATATTTTATTTTGAGAAACATTTAAAATATTTTGGAGCAGTAAACATGTCAGGCTGAATAATTCAAATGAATCATTGACTTCTGCTGTCTTCACAAAACACTGATTTCTTTACAATTTAAAATGACATCTTTGGATATCTTTTCTTCTGGAGATACTGTTTTCCTAAAAAACAAAAACAAAAAAATGTAAATAAAAAATTGTACACATACCTTAGGAACGGTATTACAGAAAATTTGGGCGGTTTTAAAACCTTGACTTTTCCAAATCGCGGTATACCTTGAAAACGGTTATCGTCCCATGCCTAGTATCGCGTAGCCCTTTGTAGAATTATTATCAGAATTATTAAACCCCCTTTGAATTTTTTTTTTCTTTTTTAAATATTTCCCAAATTATGTTTAACAGAGCAAGGAAATTTTCACAGTATGTCTGATAATAATTTTTCTTCTGGAGAAAGTCTTATTTGTTTTATTTCGGCTAGAATAAAAGCAGTTTAAAAATTTTTAAAAATCATTTTAAGGTCAAAATTATTAGCCCCCTTAAGCTATATATTTTTTTTGATAGTCTACAGAACAAACCATCGTTATACAATAACTTGCCTAATTACCCTATCCTGCCTAGTTAAAATAAATCAGTTATTAGAAATGAGTTATTAAAACTATCATGTTTAGAAATGTGTTGAAAGAATCTTCTCTCCGTTAAACAGAAATTGGGGAAAAAAATAAACAGGGGGCTAATAATTCAGGGGGTTTAATAATTCTGATTGCAACTGTATATGCACATGACCTCTCCATGTTAAGAAAACTGCCTTATTGGAGATTACTTGGAGGCAATAGTAGTGTTGGTGTTGTTTTTTTAAAACTTGCCCTTATTTCGTTTTTTGAAATGACATATTAAAAATGGAATGAAAGCAAATATGACTAATAAGGGGCTGTTCACAAGGAATGCGTTTTTCCTCTTCAATGCACTACGCGTCCCATGCCTAGTATCGCGTAGCCCTTTGTAACCCTCAGTCTGGTATGTAGATGCAGCAGCGGCTTCAGTAAACTGATAGAAACATAACCAAAGGCTTATAATACCCATCAATGAAGTCTTCTGGAGTCAGAAATGTGTCTTTTTCCAGCCACATTGTCCTTGCTGAATCTATAGCAGCACAAGAAAATTACTAATTTATGAGTTGAGCTTGTACAGACAAAATAATACAAAAAAACAATAGCCTAAACCGACAATAAGAGAGGTGGGAAAATATAGTCTAAGTAAAAAGAGGTGACCAGTGCCGTATGATAATGAGCAAAATGCATGTTTGTGAATCTATTTTCTGTTGTTGTTTGTTTTGGTTCTACATAGCTGAATCCATTAGAGCAATTAGAGACGTAATGGAATAGATTAATTCACTGATGCAATAAACGGTGTTCTAATAATAAAAACACACTAATATGCTGCTAAAAAACTAGTATAGGCAAATGTTGTTTTCTTATATTAGTGATTTAGTTTGACAAAAGTCAGTTAAATAACTAACATTGACAGAAGCTGAGAATGGCTCCTGGTTTATAAGTATTTCAGCATTAGCGCGTCTCCATAAAACGGTTTTGTTTGTGCAGAGATGTATCTGAGTTCAGCGGTTTCCCGAGGCTGTGTGTGAATGATGAAATCTCGTGCTCTGTCTCTCGGCTGTCCTGGAGTCCTTCTGATCAAGTGACTCCAGTGAAGTCACTTGATCAGACTCTCAGAAACTGAGGACTGCATATGTTGTCGAGTAGTTTTCACTAGGGCTGCGCAATATATCGAAAAACTATTGTCCTCATTCGTGACTATACAGTTACAGTCAAAATTATACACCCTCCTGTGAATTCTTATTTTCTTTTTCAAATATTTCCCAAATTATGTGTCAGAGCAAGGAATTTATCACAGTATTTCCTATAATATTTTTTCTTCTGGAGAAAGTCTTATTTGTTTTATTTCGGCTAGAATATAAGTAGTTTTTAATTGTTTTAAACCATTTTAGGGTCAATATTCAACCGTATTAGGGCTTCACAATATATCGTTTCATCATCAACATCGCAATGAACAAGTCCGCAACAGTCACATCGCAGGGATCCGCAATGTAGTTGGGATTATAGTTGACCAGACATTACAGTCATTTCAACTTTTAACCTCAGAGTGAAAGTTTATTATTTGGATGTGTGTTTATTATTAAGGCCTGTGACTGTGTAAGCATTTCAGGCTAATTTAAGCCATTTGGGCACAGCAAATTAAACGGTTGACGCTTAAAGATTGTAATTGTAAATAATATAATTATTTACTCAATGAAATCAATACAGTTGTTGTTGTTGTTATTATATGGGAGTTATTTAATTTGTGTTGCTAAATACCGTTTGACTCCCCAGAAAATCATAAATCATTGTTTATTTGTATCTGTTGAATTTTTTTTGCTTTGCTTGTCATTTTTTAAATTATATTTTCATTTTTATCATATTTAATTATATTTTGCGGATATGCTCCCCTATGTTAGTTTTTTTCCAATATTCTGCAGCCCTAAACTATATATTGAATGCATAATACAGTTGCAATCAGAATTATTAAACCCCCTTTGAATTTTTTTTCTTTTGTTAAATATTTCCCAAATGATGTTTAACAGAGCAAGAAAATTTTCACAGTATGTCTGATAATATTTTTTCCTCTGGAGAAAGTCTTATTTGTTTGTGTGATTGATGCTTGATGTTGATTGACATGGTTTCATGTGATTGATTGTTGTTGTATGTGATTGTTCTTGAATGTGATTGATGTTATGTTTTGATGTTATGATGATTAGCCTTGTATATGATCTATTGTTGTATGTGATTGTTGTTATTGTATGTGATTGTTGTATGTGTGTGTGATTAATGATTGATGTTGATTGACATGGTTTCATGTAATTGATGTTATTGTATATGATCGATATTTTTGTGTGTGATTAGCCTTGTATGTGATGGATGATTGTTGTATGTGATTGATGAATGATGGTACACGTGATTGACGTTGTTGTGTGTGATTGCAGGAGCTCTTACGGTGGGACTGGTGCGTCAGTGTCAGACTATTCACGGACGAGACCGAACCTGCATCCCGCCCCGACTGCCCCCAGAATGGGTCACCACGCTCTTCTTCATCATCATGGGCATCATCTCCCTCACAGTCACCTGCGGCCTGCTGGTGGCCTCGCACTGGCGAAGAGAAGCCACGAAATACGCCAGGTGGATCGCCTTCACAGGAAGTGAGTCACACCTTTCATGCTTTAATGTTCCTTTATTTTGATCTTTTTGGGAGTATGTAAAGTGACGAGATGTAAAAGTGATATGTGTAAGTGTGTGTGTGTGTGTGTTTTGTTTTTGTTAAGATGATGATTCTCCCATCATTCTGTATAGACGACTTAACTAAATAAAAAGTATAATAATTTACAAAACTTTAATTGCTGAAATCTGTGTAAGAAAAAAATGATATTATAGCCTACGTTCATATTAAATGAGTAATTTATTAACTCATAAAGACTTGAAATGCTTAATTACTGTATAAAAAAAGCAATTATTTGGTGACACACATTTTTAAAGCATCAGATCGTCTTTCAAACTCTGATTTTGGTCTCTGAACATCAGTGTTTAAACTATAAAATGTTATTCCAGTGCTTTTTAGATTTAAATGTTTGTAGCAGAAAGAATAATACTGATTGAAAAGACTAAAGACTGAAGCTGTTTCATAACTATATATGACGACTACTCTCACTGGGTCAAAGGCAGATTTGAGAGGATTAATAAGCATATGTATATCTCAGTCATTGTAGAATTATTACCACATGGTTATTTGAATCAAGACTGTATGTTGCTTCAGTCAAATCAGTGACGCCGCAAATAAAAAACATTAACCAAAGGCTTAGGAGTTACAGTTTGAAACATCAGGTAATGGATATCAAGAATTAGTTGGTAGCCTTGAGTAATTAATCAGTCTAGAATTTACCAGCATTAAATAATGTGTTCATTTACAAGTCATGTGTGCTATGGAGGCTCAGTTTGCGTATGCCTTTCAAAGACGTGGCACTGTACTGCACTTATTGTCCAGTGTGACCACTTTCAGGACCCTGTGCAATAAATTTCCAGTTCCAATCATAAAAAAAATCATGCAAACTCAAATTCTGGTTAAAAATCGGAAAGATGCATTTGCACAGCCAAAGAAATAGTAAAAATCTAGGGCAAGAATCAACTCCCAGAATTGAAATTGGATTGGGAAGTCCCTAAAGATTCACACCCCTAATATAAATACAGTAGTCGACATTTGAAGTGGATCAAAACCTTTCTTCAAAGTTGTCCTAAACTACTCAACAACACTGATTCTTGTCTTGAAAGCCATTTTTGATCCACTTCAAATGTTGACTAATGTGTGTTGTCAAAAGTATCGAGTTCGGTACCAATTTTTCAGTACAGATTGGTACCGAACTCGATACTTTTGAAATATATACATATAAGGGCTACACAATATATTGTTTCAGCATCAATAACACAATGTGTGAATCTCAATAGTCACATCGCAGGATCAACAATGTCATGTTGGGATTCATATAACATGAACTTTTAGTTGGATGCGTTTTTAGGGTGAATGTGATTTTTAAACCATTTGGGCACATCAAATTGCAAAGTTTACAACTTAATTATAAATTGTTTAATTCTTTATACAGTGAAGATTATGTGGTTTTATTTTACATTTGATTTATTGAGTTTCTGAACCTCAATGCTATTAAACTCAACCGAAAACTAGGGCTGGGTATTGTTTGGGGTTATTTTGATACCGGTGCTAAATTGATACTTTTTAAAACGGTACCAGTGCCAAAACGGTGCCTAAACCAATACCACAATATTAAGCTGGATGACTCTACAAAAATCTAGAGGAGTGTTGTCTTAATGTCGCAAACTGAATGGGAAAAAAAAAATCTGCATTTTGCAATGTGTGTGTTTGTGGTTCTTTACTGACTTAGTAGGTGCCGAAAATAGTGTCAAAAAGCCGTGGGTCTGGAATATCCTATCGCAAAACCTTGATTAAGGTGTTTACATGTCTGTACATATTTGTATTTATATTTATATATTTGTATACACATAAATATACATACAATAGTCAACATTTGTTACACACACACTGTATTTATCATGTATATGTATATTTTGTTGGGTTAATTAGTTTTACATGATAGTACACATGCAATATTAGAATCAGATCTATCCCATGTAGTCGATCCGGCAAAAAATGTGGTATTAAAGCCGATATCTGATCTGAATATCAAATCTGCTGTTTGTTTGTCGTACTGTTTTATTGCCCTGAAGAGACATCTTTAGAGAAACTAGTTCTGCATGCAAGTTTTTGTTTTTTTCTTTGTTTTGAGCAAGCAAAATGTCCGCCTATGCAAAAACCTTCCATTGAAAAGATGATCATTTGACCGAGGTTTCTCAGTCAGATCTGCAGAAGGGCTTAACTAAACATTGGTTTTACACCAGCAAATGAGGTGTCGCTTCCCAGCTGTGGGGAACATGAAACACAGACCAATTAAAAGTGCGTCTCCCAGAAAGCGTCAGAGAGACAGATGATCTCTGAGCTTTGAGCTGGAGCAGGACTCTGAGGTGTTGTGTGTCCGTCCAGCGTGTGTGTTTCGCATCTGTTGTGTTCGCTCGCTGGAGACACTATTAACTTTCTTCTCCATTTTTCATGCTAGGTTACGTATGCCTTTGTGTCTCATATAAAGAAGCCCCTCAGTTTAAAGCTCCTCTCAGGATACGGAGCATTCAGAAGGAAATGGCAAACGGCAGTAGTTAACAGAGTGGTGAATTTATCACCTTTATATAATGTCGCATTTACGTCAACACAAAAAGTTGCTTAAACGTAAGCTGAATTTGGTGTTTGGAGTGGGTTTGATGACTTTGCTGACTCTTTTGGGTTGTGTTGACAGGGTATTTCTATACTTGAGATAAAGTTTTGAATCAAAAAAGTGAACACAGAAAATCTAGGGCTGCACAATATACGGTTTCAGCATCGATATCGCAACGTGATCATTCGCAATAGTCACATCTGCAATGTTGAGTCTGGATTTTAATTGATCATTTTCATGTCTTTTTGAGGCCTTTGACTACTGTAAGAGGATTTTAAAAGCATTGATGGACCACTGCAACTTTATTAGGGATTCGTTTTATTGAATTATTTACAACTATTACCTGTTATTTACAGCTTATGCAGGTTCTGTTCAGCAGATACAATTGGCGTGCACGCTCGCGTCCTCTCTGTAGTAAACAAACAGTGCGTCAGCTCACTTGTGATTTTGCGGCCACGATTAAGTCATTACATGAGGACAGAAATTATATTTTTGGGTGAATTATACCTTATAAATACAGTATGTGACACTTTTAACACCATTTGGAGGTGTCCATGTTACTGAGCAACATATATAAAACAATGTGAAGACTTGTGTGACTGCCTTTATACTTCTCTCCTGAACTTGAAAATATAATTGGCTGAATCGTAGAAATGCTGAATTAAGATCGTGTGTAGGGTCGAATCGAGATCGCAATCTTTTTTTCGATTGATCGTGCAGCCCTAATGGGGAGGCTCATTAAATGGTAATAGTAAATGTTTACAAAGCGATGTAATACGAAAATCACGATCGCAATATATATATATATATATATTTATATATCCATGCCTAATATCAGATGGCCAGAAAGTGATAAATTTTTTATAAATTGTTAAAATATTGACAATTTGTCAACAAGTCTGTCATGCAGCAAGTCCAGAGACTATTGTGTACACCATGATTTTATATATAATTCACTTTAATGTGTGATATGACTAAAAAGTGGTCATTAACGAATATTTTCTCAATTCAAATGAGTAGCGATTTGAATTCGGAAACAGTATTTCATACACTACGACTTTTTATTCAGCAGATTATTTTACATTTGATTATTTAATTACTGTATACCTGAATACTGTTATACTCCTCGGTAAACCCAATATAACATGTATCTATGATTTTAGACATGCACTGCCCTAGAATCATCCCAATCAATCTAAAAGGATAAATTCTTTCCAAATAGAGATATTCAAGTCATCTGGTGACTGTTTTGATATTGCAATATATAAAAACAACAAAATAAAGATTTTTCCAATGTCATGCAGCCCTAATGCCAACAGTTAATCATCAATTGATTAAAAATAGCTACACAACGATGGTCAATTGGAATTTTATTTTAATGTGTGTAGTTTTGAGGTTTGAAAACTAATTTGCGTAAGTCTTTGGGCCGGGACACACCAAGCCGAAGCCAAACAACTAGCGAAAATTGCAACTGTGTTGTCGCCTACACCTACATACAAAATGTATGCGCAGATTCTGTCTGACTTTGATCATGACATTAAATCATTGAAGGGTTCTATTAAATTATCAATCACTATTCATTATTTTACTATCCCACTAGTCATTTATTTACAAAAAAGACATGTTCCTTTGGCTGAGCTTTGCTTGTGTTTTGAATATCGTTGGCCAGTAATAATGTAATCTTGCATTAAGATTAACAATTAATCGGTTAATTGGGAATTTGTGGAAACTGATATCCATAAGGGTAATCTTTGAAGTAGGGCTGAACGATATTGGAAAAATCTGACATTGCGATGTTTTGTTTTTCTGCGATTATATATTGCAATATGAATACAATTTCACCAGATTACCTAAAACGCTCTATTTGGTAAGAATTCAGGTACAGAAATTGAATAATCAAAAAAAATAGGGCTACATTGCATCTTCATTGTATAGATAATTCAATAAATTTTTTGTATTGAAGTTTCTAATGGTACAATTCCTTGTGCCTGAATGCTTTAAACTCCCTTGATATGCTCATACAGTCACAGGCTTTAAAAACATGTAAATTATAAATATTTGCTCCATTATGATAAAAATCTGTAATAAAAAGACTGCGGCGGCTCCTGGTCAAATATAATCCCAATTCAACATTACAGATCCTGCAATGTGATGTATTGCAGATGCACACATTGCGATATCGATGCTAAAATTATATATTGTGCAGCCCTACTTTGAAGCAAGATTATTTTAGTAAACGGAAACTAAAACGAAGACTAAGGGTGCTTTCACACCTAGACTTTTGTTTCGGAACCTGGCGTGTTTCCCCCATAAGTGCGGTTCATTTGGCATATGTGAAACTAACAATCGCAGATCCGCACCAAAACAATTGGTCCGAGATTGCCTGAATGAGGTGGTCTCGGCTCAATTGAAACAAACTCTAAAGCGGATCGATTGTAGTGAGAAAGCAAAACAATCCAACGAACTAACGAACC
Source organism: Danio jaintianensis (assembly GCA_903798115.1). Lineage (NCBI taxonomy): Eukaryota > Metazoa > Chordata > Actinopteri > Cypriniformes > Danionidae > Danio > Danio jaintianensis. Next base: position 3,576,060 of record CAIGQV010016663.1, on the reverse strand, counting down.
AGGCTATATCACAGTGTATTATGGATATGTAATAGACATATATAGGACTATATAAAGAAAGAATGATGATTAGGGCGGGATGTCATCATTCCTACCGGTAAATGTGCGTTTCATGTCGAATACAAAAGTGAAAGCATGCTGAACTATTAACGAGAGCTGTTTATCCGTTTAGCCAAAAATTGACTTAACTGCGGTCTTGGTTCATCTGTTATTTCTCTATATAATGTAAAGCCTATAATGCATGATTCTAGCCAACGGCTATGTATGAGAAAGTCTTATCTCTAATTTTGAATGATGACACCCACAGACATCATCACCAAGTATAAATCAAAGCACAGTTTTTTCGCTTATAATGTCTTGTTGCTCATCGTCATAAATTAAAATAATGGCATATGACAGCTGAGTGAGACTGAAAAATAAACCGTGGAACTCTGACAAGTGTGAGGAGAGTTTAGTTGCACGTAGACATGAGACGATAACCGTTTTCAAGGTATACCGCGGTTTGGAAAAGTCAAGGTTTTAAAACTGCCAAAATTTTCTGCAATACCGTTCCCAAGGTATGTGTACGATTTTTTTTGTTTTTTTTGTTTTTTAGGACAATAGTATCAGTAAAGTAAAAAGTTTTAGTTTTTTACCCAGACATTTAAAAATAATATATTTTAGAGGAGTAATCACAATACCGTGAAACCGTGATATTTTTATCCAAGGTCATCATACCGTCAGAATCTTATACCAGCCCATGCCTACGTGACTTGTTTTAGCTATTTTGGTCCGTTTAGAAACTTTGCAGTGTGAAAGCGAACCGGACCAAGAACAACGTGCAAAATTGTAACAATTTTAATCCCTGTTTCAGAACAAAATAATCAATCTACGGGTGTGAAAGCATCCTAAAACTAATGGTCAAAAAACATTTTCGTCAACTGAAATAAATTTACATTTAAAACAATCACAATAAATGACAAAACTAAACGAAATCAACAGCAGAAAAATGCACTGATATATACAATTTTAATTAGCAAAAAGAAATAATCCTTTTCGGAATTAATAAAGATGCATTCTATGGTGCTTTCATAGCCAAACACATCAGTCAAGCACAATATTATATACAAAACCATCGATAAAACTGTGTTCTAAATTTTTTCAATTGCCAAAAAATGTAAACAAGACATGTTTAACTACAAATACAGTATGATCTTTAATATGAAGAAGATTGTCTGAATTCTCCATAATTTTTTACTTTCATTGGTTGCATTTGTATGGTTTTGAATTCAATGTCTGTTCAGAAAATAATATTATTTTTATTACTAAGAGCTTTGCATGAGATTTCATGCAAACTGTCCAAACACTAAACTTTTCTCTGGTCGACACTGGATTTGTTCCGTTAACTACAAACCTAGAATTACTAAAGCTGAAGCTAAATAAAAATGTTTTCACTAAATAAAAATGAAACCATTAATAACAGGAACAGTATCTAAATACAAACTCATTTAAAAATGCTAAGTTATAATAACCTTTCTTGGAAGTTGCTTAGTGAGTTCAACAGTATGGTTATGTAAGACAAATCTCCCCTCAGGGAAATTGATCTTTAACAAGTTAACATTTTATTAGACCAACTGTGAGTTCAATCATTGCTAATTGGTTGGAAATTAATTCTTTGAAGCAGATAGCAGTAATTAAGCTTATTTTTTGAAGTCATCATGTTTAAAAGCTGAATTTACAGTGAAAAACAATGATGTAGAGCTGTAAAAGTGGATGGAATTTAATGCACAGGTCTCTGTGATGTACTGGATATGGCTCGGGTTGCTTCTTCAGTCTCATGAAATTTTGATCACCCTTTAATTGCCTGCGAGATTAAAAAATCGGACAAAGTTGGCGACGTTATCTCTCCTGACACATACAGAGGATTTGCAGCATTGTGAAGAGTGTTGAGTATAGTGAATAGGACATATTTTTAATTTGGCAAACATCATCTGATTAGCCCCAGATTGTGTCGTCGTTGTTATGTAATCATGAGCAGAGAATCAGCGCTGTCTCAATAGCCCAGAGTGGTTATGAAATGGTCTTTTTGCGGCGTCTCTTGCGCATGCAGAGATCTGCTGAATGGAGAAGTCATTTCGCCGAGAATCACATACGGTGTCACGGTTGCCGTGGTAACAGGGAAGAAATAGTCCCAATTGTCCAGGTTCTGCTCCGCATCTCTGAGCCTCGGTGAGTCACTTGTCTTTTTCTATCGCTGTGTGGGCGCCAGATCCACCGTTTAAAAGAGCAGCAGCCCCTTAACTAAAACGGCTCCGCAGGCCAGGTTCATAACCTCCGACAGCTGAGGTTACACTTTAACACTGAGCAGAGCACAAAAAAAAGAAAGCATCACAATATAGTGCTGGTTTGTACACACCAAAACAATGCCTTTTTTTCTATGTATACACTGTTGAAAATAAAGAGTCTTAAGGGTCCCTTGAAATTAAAATAAAGCTTTTTAGATGTTAGTATCTGTATTGTTAGTTTTTAGGATATCTATAAGCTAGTGTGCTTCAAAATGTGCGTTTAGAAGATATAAACCTGATATAAACATTTAATTTCACTTCCACCTAAATGGATCAACGGTTTTATTCACGTCACCTCAAACTACAGTTTCTCATCAAATCATAACCAATCAAATTCTCTCTACTATCTGACATCTGACACGCCTCCTTTAGGACGCTTCTCATTTGCGCTTGAGCTCAACAACTCTCACTGGCAGAGCGGTGAGAAAACAAAATGCTATTGGCTGCTTTTTAAAAGGGGGAGGGGCTACACTGTCCCATCCTCTATTTCATGTTTCGGTTGAGATTGTCAAACATCGAATAAAAATGCATTTTTCAAAGCACTTCACAGGACCTTTAAAGAAGTTCATCATCAATAAAGCATTTCTTTTGCACAAAACTGGAAGCGTGATGGAAAAAGTGGATAAAACTTTTTTGGAGTCAACTTTTATGATATTAAAGTCGATTCGATGTTGATCAATAAAACACAAGATGCAAATATTTTGCAACATGTTACAATTTGTGATTGATTTACCGGAAAAATATATACACATGCTGTTTGACAGCTCATAACACGCTGCAAAAACAATGCAACATCACCAATGACCAATTTTAGTGCAAAGCAAATGCATTGTCAACACATTGTTTATTAATGCAACATTAGCATTGTTAATAATGCAACATTAGCAGTGTTTCAAAATATCAAAACAAAATTAATCTTAGCACTAGGGCTCGATACGATATGATACTGGAAAAGTATGCAATTTATTGTTGTTGAGTGTTTTATGATACTTTTTATTAGGGGTGTAACGGATCACGGTAGATCCGTGATCCGTACGGATCACAACCCACAGTTCGGAACACACGTGACCTGCGGATTAATAACTTTTTTGGAATTCGTAGGTTAATCCAACATTTATAACAATCGCAGAGAGATCGCCTCCCACGTCATTCAAATCACGTGTATGAAAGCATTTTGGCTTCCCTGTAAAATATAATGATGACGGAAAAAGTTGTGGTGGGATCTACCTAAATGCTTTCTTAGGCTATTAATTAATGGTGTTTTCTGTCACTGTTTGTTTAGCCTGCATTAATGCATTCAGTGTAAAGCTGCATGATTAAACATGAAAAGATTGTGATCTCAATTCAAACCCGCGCAACATGAATGATAAATGAAAATGATTTACATATATTTGTTAATCCTTCAAAGCACTGCATTCAAATCTGCGTTTGATCGAGAGAGATTCAGTTTTTACACTTTTTCAGTTCGTTACAAACAGTCAAATAACACAGAAGTACTGGGAGAACAGTTTATAGTTCAGATATAAACACTGATGTTTATGATAAAGATTAAAATAAGTTTAATGGAACTTGACACTGAATTTTACATTGTGTAACCAACAGGTGGCGACAAACAACCATCAAAATTATGTCAGTGAATAGGTTTTTAAAAATGATCCACCTATAATGAAACCTGAAGTTTTGTGTGAATTTTTGAATCATTAATTGAAAAGAAATATAATATTTTGTAAAATATGTTAGATTTCTATATTTAGCATTATCAGCAATAGTAGCAAAGATCATTTTTCATATTGAATATTTTCCTTTTATTCAGCTGGTTCTTTCTTGATTTTTATTTTTATTAACATTACAGGTTCTAAGTTCTGTTTGTTAAAACCAATGGTTTTTGCAGTTATATTTTTGTATAAAGGAAAAAGCAAATCCTGATCCGAAAAATGGTCCGATCCGTGACTCAAAAACCGTAGTGTGATCCGAACCATGAGATTTGTGATCCGTTACACCACTACTTTTTATAATATAACTAACTTTTAAAAAAAAGTAATTAAAAAAGATATTTATTTGTGTAACGATTATACTAAAATGAACAGGTAATAGATAAAAACTGTCAAGGTGCAAACATTTACAACAACGCTGAATGACTGAAAACCTCTGGAGAAATTCTCATTCTTATTGGCTATTGTAATTTTCCTCTCTTGTAAGATTTTACATTGTCCTCAGACAAAAAAGGGCATTCAGTATAGGGCTGCACGATATTGGAATAATCTTATATTGCGATAATAAATGTTTCTGCGATAAATATTGCTATTTGAATACATTGTGACTATTGCGGGTGCACACATTGTGAAATCAATGCTGAAATGATGTATTGTACAACCCAAGTTCAATAGTTTTAGGACAACTTTGATGAAAGGTGTTGAACCACTTCAAATGTTGACAACTGTATACTTTAGGGCAATCTTACAAATATAAAAAAAAAAAATTTAATTAATTTGTTTCAAACCATGCTTTAGATTAGTGATGCCACTGGTCCCCCATCCACTGGCATCTCTTCTAGTAGCGTGTGTTACTGTTACTGTAAACTTTTTTTGGGGGTGATTTGTTCTGCAGCGTCATAGATTTACATTCATTTATTCATTTTCTTTTCGGCTTAGTGCCTTTATTAATCTGGGGTCGCCACAGCGGAATGAACCGCCAACTTATCCAGCATATGTTTTACACAGCGGATGCCCTTCCAGCTGCAACCCATCACTGGGAAACATCCATACACACTCATACACATACATACACTACGGACAATTTAGCTTACTCAATTCACCTATACCACATGTGTTTGGACATGTGGGGGAAACTGGAGCACCCGGAGGAAACCCACGCGAACACAGGGAGAACATGCAAACTCCACACAGAAATGCCAACTGGCCCAGCCAAGGCTCGAATCAGCGACCTTCTTGCTGTGAGGTGATTGTGCTACCCACTGTGCCACCGCGCCGCCTTCATAGATTTACAACAATAATTTATACAGTGAAGTCACAATTATTCGTCCTCCTGTGAATGTTTTTTCCTTTTCAAATATTTCCCAAATGAGGTTTAACAGAGCAAGGAATTTTTCACAGTATTTCCTATAATATTTTTTCTTCTGGAGAAAGTCTTATTTGTTTTATTTTGGCTAGAATAAAAGCAGTTTTAATTGTTTTAAAGCCATTTTAGGGTCAAAATTATTAGCCCACTTAAGCAATATGTTTTTCTTGATTGTCTACAGAACAAACCACTGTTATACAATGACTTGCCTGATTACCCTAACTTGCCTAATTAACCTAGTCAAGCCTTTAAATGTCACTTTAAACTAAATACTAGTATCTTGAAAAATATCTAGTCAAATATTATGTGCTGTCATCATGGCAAAGATAAAAGAAATCAGTTATTAGAAATGAGTTATTAAAACTATCATGTTTAGAAATGTGAAAATCTTTTTTCCATTAAACAGAAATTGGGGGAAAATATACAGGGGGGCTAATAATTTTGACTTCAACTGTGTGTATATACCACAGCACACACTTAAGACAAACATCACACAACATTAATAGCACTAAAAACAGCTGCCTCTGCCCATTTAAAATTCAACAAATCAGTAGCACAAGGAACAAATTACAGTTTAAATCTGTTGGATATCGAGATCCTGAGGGAAGGGTTTGAAATGAATCAAAAAGAGGACGGGATCTTTTTTCTGTTCGGTACTGTAATATTCTGTTCTGAGTGTGTGTGGCGCCAGGTGTGGTTCTCACAGGTGTCTGGACTGAATCTGGGCCGTCCTCGTGTCACCCTGCCTGACAGAGCGGCTCTGTGTGGCAAACACAGGCCCCCAGTGTCCCCCTGACCAGGTTACGCGTCTGCTGTCCCGTCCACAGCTGTGCCTCTGGCCCGCTCTCCTTCAGCATATGGCGCGTCAGCGGGACACGCACAAATATTAGCTGCTAACCAGAACACACAACGCTGACAAGGAATAAAGAGAAAGCAAAACACAGGCGGCCTTCATAGCTCAGACAAAAATAGTGTGCTTTGAGGTTGGTGAATTGGTTGCATTGGTTCATTTAGAGTTTCATGGCTGCCATAATGTTGGAGTAAGGTTATTATTGCTTTTACAGACAGAGAGAGAGAGAGAGAGAGAGAGAGAGAGAGAGAGAGAGAGAGTTAATGGTCTATATATACAGTTAAGGGCAAAATTATTAGCCCTATGTATTCTTTTTCAAATATTTACTGATGATTAACCGGGTAAGGAATTTTTCACAGTATTTGCTATAATATTTTTTCTTCTGGAGAAAGTCTGATTTCTTTTAATTTGGCTGGATATTATTAGCACCCATAAATGTTTTTCTTTCTACAGAACAAACCATTGTTATCCAATGACTTGCCTAATTAATCGAACTTGCCTAGTTAGCCTAATTAACCTAGTTAAGCCTTTAAATGTCACTTTAAGCTGAATACTACTATCTTGAAAAATATCTAGTAAAATATTATGTGCTGTCATCATGGATAGATAAAAGAAATCAGTTATTAGAACTATCTTCTCTCCGTTAAACAGCACTTGGAAAATGTTTTTAAAAGAATTAAAATTGAACAGGAGGTTCAATAATTTTGACTTTAACTGTATATATCTACAAAACTAAGAAATACAAGTGTTAATTTATTTATAAATTGGACGATAATGAATTATTAAATTAATAAAATGATAACATTTTATATACATTAATTCTATTAAGCAGCATTAATACTTTTCTGTCAATATTATGCCAGTTGTATGCATGTTTATTTATTTTTAATACAAAGTGCTAGTTCTTGGGCATAAAGACAAAATCTGTAGCACTTTTAGAACTCTTTAATTGTTTATTTACTTGATTAATAATTGAATTATATAACAATTTCTATATTAATAAATAACAGTAGTAATATAGTATTAATTATAGCAGTAAATGATAGTATTAGTAGTAGTAGTACATTTAATTATTTATTTATTTATTTAATTAGCTTTAATAATTTTATTTATTAACCCATTCCCTTATTTTCCTGATCAAAAAATATATCCATGTTTTATTATTCACATTGTGATTGAAGCCTGGTTTTATTCTAACATATAACATAAAGCTGTATAAATTAATGATGGCAATAATAATAATTGTAATAATAATAATAATAATAATAATAATAATATATCTGGTTTGATGGGTTGGATTGATGGGTAAAAAAATGGATGGAACATGATTTTTGTGTGTGTGTGGGTGTGTGTATATGTGTGTGTGTGTGTGTGTGTGTGTGTATATATATATATATATATATATATATATGTGTGTATATATATATATATGTATATGTATATATATGTATATGTATATATATGTATATGTATATGTATATGTATATATATGTATATGTATATGTATATGTATATATATGTATATGTATATATATGTATATGTATATATATGTATATGTATGTATATGTATGTGTATATATATGTATATGTATATATATGTATATGTATATATATGTGTATATGTATATGTATATATATATATATATGTATGTATATGTGTATATATATATGTATATGTGTATATATATATGTATATATATATGTATATATGTATATAT
>CAIGQV010016663.1:3497331-3523925 GCA_903798115.1 Danio jaintianensis | reverse complement strand
CATCATCTAGAAAAAAATAGGAATCTGTTAAAGTCTTAAATTAAAAAGTCTATTGTAGTCTATTGTCATTTATTAGGCAAATAACAAACTGGCAGCACATTCGACTTTCCTCAGTTTGACCATTTAAATTTTTTTTTTTAAAACATAATAATAGTAGTAATAATAATAATAATAATAATAATAATAATAATGTAGAGCTTTACAGTTTTTCTAGCCTCTAAAAAATGTACATTTGAAAATTCATGGATAACAACAATAACCAAACTGGCATTCAAATCAATTTCAATACGGTCCGCTTTTGGTCCTTCACACCTTTTTATTGCTCATTTTTTTGTTTTAAGCATAAGGTCCGAGATTTAGAATAAAAGTCACTTGTAAAAGGTTTTCTCTGTTTAAAAACAATGCAGCAGCGAAAGATGACTTCACTTACGTCAGATTAAAATGAAAATATTGGTTAGCATTGGCCAAAACTGAATCGCTGAAGTCCCACCGAAGCAACAGCCAACAGAGGAGTCCGCTTGGTCTTAAAGCCTTTTTCGATGGGTTATTTTCACTATTGATGATGGCATAGCAGTCAAAATAGGGATGGCATAGCAGTCAATCATGTTTGGGACAAATTCTGGACCTTTGTCAGTGAGGGGTGGTTCTTCCGAACCACACAAACCCCCTCTGGCTACGGGCCTGAGTATACTTGTTCCTGCTGCTTGTAAGAGTGCTACTGTGTTGTCATTGCAACGCTGGTAAAATGACGCCTCTCAACTTGTTCACTGTCAATCAAATTTTTATAAAATGCAGTTATTTTATTGGGTTTGTGTTATAGTGAGTTTAAAAGTCTTACAAAATTACTCAATATTATTTATTCAAATAATAAATAATTAATTATTGTAAAGAATTTTTGGTTTCAGTTTTTAGGTTTTGTTTTCAGGCAAATCCCTATTTTAAAACTTTATAAATGGCTTTACACTCTTAATTTTGATCAGTTTGATCAGTTTATAAACCTTTAAAAAAAGCAAATTTTAAAAACCTTTCTCACTCATAACTATATATATTGGACATACCATGTGTCTTGCTCCTTTTTCACGTAGTATACCTTTTTTTGAGTTTCTAATAATGCATTATGGCATGCATCCTGCCATAAAGAGCCTACACAATGAGAATAAGCTGAAAAGGATTGAAGAATAATTAAGATGCCAGCCTTTCAAATATCCTCATGCCAGGAGCTTGTCCATGGAGGCAGTCCACAGGTTCTGGAATGTATTTTTATCATGTTATATATATATTTTTTGCTCCACACTCTGTAGGCTCCAGCAGTGTTGTGCGTGGGTCAAGCATCTACAGGCCGGTGGAGGCTGCTATCTCCTGAGGGCACTAGAGAGGGCACTGAGCCGCTCTGAGCTGGACACACTGCTCATCATCCTGGGCTCGCGGTCAGTTTCAGCTTTTTCATTTCCTTCACTTTCACACTCGCCTTTAGGCATTCTCCTCAAATAGTTGGAGACTATAATTGGCCGGCGTCTGAGGAGAAAAAGTAGCCCGTCTCATCTAGCAGTGTAATAGAGCGAGACAGCAGTGTTCGCGAAGTCAAAATCCTTCTCATCTTCTCCACAGAGAAACAGATTTGAAGTGAGCTGTGTGGCGATATTCGTACGAAAAAGACAAAAGTGCAATTTGGGAATGTAAAATGTTCAGCAGAGGCAGGCCGCTTACACACACTAGCATTGCGAATCGTGCAATTTAGTCTTTCAGCACTCTTTCGCTTTGAGTCAGATGTTGTAATGGAGTGGGTTCACTTGGTTTGAGGCTCATAACTCTTGAAGGAAATTAACGAGAAATGGAAATAAGGCAGCTGTAAAATGGGTGCACAATTTGGTAAAATTGCATTGAAAAAGATGAGAAGGCTTGTGAATAAACTGATCTTAAGACATTTGTCAGATCAACTCCTTATTCACTGCTGAAAAAAAATAGTGTATATGTTGGATACAAGGGCGAAGATTTGCTTTTGATATTGGTGGGGACCTAATTTGACACCAACCCACCGCCACATGTTCTATTTTGCACTTTAAAAAAAAAACTAAATTAAAGTCGGCAGCTAGCTCTCTGCAACTTTCTCATGGTCGCTCAATGAAGCTAAGCAGGGCTGCGCCCGGTCAGTACCTGGATGGGAGACCACATGGGAAAGCTAGATTGCTGCCGGAAGTGGTGTTAGTGAGACCAGCAGGGGGCGCTCAACCTGCAGTCTGTGTGGGTCCTAACGTCCCAGTATAGTGAAGGGGACTCTATACTGCTCAGTGAGCGCTGTCTTTCGGATGAGACGTTAAACCGAGGTCCTGACTCTCTGTGGTCATTAAAAATCCCAGGATGTCCTTCGAAAAAGAGTAGGGTTTAATCCTGGCCCAATTTGCTCACTGGCCTCTGTCCATCCCCATATCATAATTGGCTTCATCACTGTCTCCTCTCCACCAATCAGCTGGTGTGTAGTGTGCGGTCTGGCACAATATGGCTGCCGTCGCGTCATCCAGGTGGATGCTGCACACTGGTGGTGGATGAGGAGATTCCCCCCAATGTGTAAAGCGCTTTGAGTGTCCACAAAAGCACTATATAAATGTAAGGAATTGTTATTATTATTATTATTATTATTAAATAAATAAATAAATCAGATACAATTAGCAATAAAGCAACATTAAATCAAGCATGTCTTATTGTGCAAAAGTAAATTTACATGATTTTACGCTGACAAGGAATGAATGCAGACTTCTGGAAAGGGGGAGGCATATGACACAATAACCATTTTATCTCGATTGTTGCTTTTTCATAATCGTCGTGAAGGCCAAAATCGAAACAAATTTTTCATTAATTGCACATCCCTGGTTACTATTATGGTGGACTTATAGCGAACTTGACTTCAAGTGACTGACACTTTTCTTTGAAATGTAGCTGCTTATGTCCATGTCTAGTCTTGCACAGTAAGCCTGACTGGAAAATTTCGACAAAGCATTATTTTACTTTGGAGGCGATTAAATTATTGGTGGGGACATTTTAATAATCTGTGGATATTGGTGGGGACACGTCCCCTCCGTCCATGCTAATTCTACACCCTTGGTTTGATAGGTAGTTTTTGACACATGGCCACTGGTTGGTCTGTTGCGATCATTTAAAAAATAGGGCATACCTGTCAACCCTCCCGTTTTTGCCGGGATTCTCCCGTATTTTACTATTCTATGCTGCTATCATCCCGTTTAAGTATTTTCCCATATTTCTCCCGTATTTTTTATCTTTCTATGAAAAGTGAAAGTACCATCAACGCAGAGCTGATCTCAAATGTGATATAGGCTAATTTCAAGAGCTGTTCAAGAGAATTGTGCTTTTGCTTTATTTTGGCTTGAAAGCACGTTGAAATGAATATTAAAACGATCGTCGCCCTTCCTATGCAACCTCTGAATCAGTCAGTATCAGTGCTGACTGACGGACGCGCTCCTTAGTGATAAACACACTGTTTTCAGATCAGCCTCTGTACACGCCATTTAAAGAGGAGCAAAAGTGGACACTTTGGGATTTGGGTGTGTGTTTAAACAGACAAATACACTTAATAATATGTAAACATGTCCGTCCTGCGTGTTTTATTTTAAACACAACTCATTTTCTCTTAAATGAGCACAAACAGTTACTAAAGTAATCGAATGCTTTCATTAGCCTATAGATCTGTGCATGACACCTCTGTTATCAAACGAAACAAAATGAGAGATTCATTTACTTTACTAAATAACTGTAGTAACTTTAATCAATATTTAAATACAGCGAATAAAAAATGAACGACTTTATAACTTGATTTAATTTCTGTATATGCAATTGATTTTAATAGGCTAAACCTTTTATTTTATTGTCAATATTTTCTAATGTTTGCTATGTCTTCTTCTATTTGAAGCCAATTGTTGTCCCGTATTTTTACATCCCAATGTTGACAAGTATGAAATAGGGATGCACCAAATTATCTGTGCATCCCTATATCATTCATTCATTCATTTTCTTTTCGGCTTAGTCCCTTTATTAATCTGGGGTCGCCACAGCGGAATGAACCGCCAACTTATCCAGCACATGTTCTACGCAGCGGATGCCCTTCCAGCTGCAACCCATCACTGGGAAACATCCATTCACACTCATTCACACACATACACTACGGACAATTTAGCTTACCCAATTCACCTATAGCGCATGTCTTTGGACTTATGGGGGAAACCGGAGCATCTGGAGGAAACCCACGCGAACACAAGGAGAACATGCAAACTCCACACAGAAACGCCAACTGACCCAGCCGAGGCTCGAACCAGCGACCTTCTTGCTGTGAGGCGAACGTGCTACCCACTGCTCCACCGTGCAGCATCCCTATATCAAGGCTATCAAAAATTAATGATCTGACGTTTTTTGTATTTTGGCCAAAAGAGAACAACGAATAAAAATATAAGCCAAAAAAGTTGATGTTGCACAGCATAAAAACAGCGCTGGTTAGGTTTGGTTAGGTAGGACACATGGCTGCTGGTAGCTTTGTCACAATCATTTTTAAAAAAAGAAATGCACTAAATTATCGGCAACCAAAACTGATCAGTCGGATCTTGCGTTTTTATTTTTTTGTCCAAAAGAAAACAATGGAAAAATATGAGCCAAAAAAAGTTGAAATGAAAACAGCATATGCTGGATAGGTAGATTTTGACACATGGCCACTGGTAGGTCTGTTGCAATCATTTTAGAATAGGGATGCACCAAATTATCGGCTAGCAAAAATTATCGGTTGCGGATCTGGCGTTTTTGTCCAAAAGAGAACAACAGCCAAAAATAAGAGGTGAAAAAAGTTTCTTGCGTAGCATAAAAACAGTATACACTGGTTAGGTTTGGTTAGGTAGGACACATGGCTGCTAGTAGGCTTCGCAATAATCAATATATCGGCTTACAGTGTAATACATGTACATGAACTGTCATTTTTGGTAACACAATATACATCATCCATAATGTTTGCATAAAATCTGAGGTTGGCAACATTTTAGTGGTTTGCGCAGCCTATAGGACTGTTCAAACAGAAATCGTTTTTCCTCTTCAACGCTCTACTTTTCTATTGTTTTTCAATATAAACGTGCAGGACAGACATGTTTCACCACTATGCTCACATCTTGTGTTTTTTGAATGCATTTTTTAGACACCGTGTCAAGTTGAAAGATCACCAGTGGACCAATCAGAAAAGCTCGGAGGCAGGGCAACTGTTGCAAGCTTCTGTTTATAGTATAAAGTTGGCATGACAACTGTTTTATTTACCATTATATCATGAGGGAGGAGGCGCTCATTGTAGCTTTGTCCAGAATATCCTGAGTTATATGATGCATCTTCAAGTGCTTATCATAACATTGTTTTTAAACCCATTCCTGAGCGCTGTGTCGTGCGTTTTTAGAAGCAAAGACGCATCTTGTGTGAATGAGCCTTATGTCCTTTTACCTGTTTAGAAACCATGGTTATCGACATATTTTCCATTTTTCCTAAAACTGCAGACGGTTTGGAAGAAGTTGTCCAGATGAGCTCTGTTTCAAAGCTGAGTCCACTTCCAGAAAAGTTCATTCATTCATTTTCCTTCGGCTTAGTCCCTTTATTAATCTGGGGTCGCCACAGCGGAAAGAACCGCCAACTTATCCAGCATATGTTTTACGCAGCAAATGCCCTTCCAGCTGCAACCCAGTACTGGGAAACACCCATACACACTCATTCACACATGTACACTACGGCCAATTTAGCTTATTCAATTCACCTATAGCGCATGTGTTTGGACTGTGGGAGAAACCGGAGCACCCGGAGGAAACCCACGCCAACACAGGGAGAACATGCAAACTCCACCCAGAAATGCCAACTGGTCCAACCGAGGCTCGAACAGAACGACCTTCTTCACCTATCATACAAAATCAACTTTTGGAAGCTGCTTGGACAGAAATATGTTTAGTAATAATGTGGCCTTGATTATAAGCAGATCAAGTCTTTTTTTTAAGAAAATGTCCTAAATTTAAACCAGCAATTTGAGGCCCAGTGTGGATTTCCCCGCCCACCGATATTGATTGACAGGTGCGAATTACCATTTCTCAGTATTAACACATGTTCCAGACACTTTCTTTTCAACACTGAAAAACACTGTGCAATTCTTAGGGCTCATTCACACTAAGTGAAGTTTATTTATAAACTAATTTCGAGAGAATGACATGCTTATGATTGACCACAGCTGGTCCCGCATTAGCAACGCAGGATTCACCAATCGGATGATTCCTAACTCACTATAAATAATCAGAGTTTCTTACCTTAGTTATCTTCGCCTTGAAGAATACCCCCTTCCACCCCTACTCCTTCCTCCTTTCCTTGACAGGGCGGCACGGCAGCCCAGTGGTTAGCACTGTTGTCTCACAGCAAGAATATCATTGGTTCAAATTCTTACCTGGCCAGTAAACATTTCTGTGCAGAGTTTACATGTTCTCCCTGTGCCCGCGTGGGTTTCCCCTGGGTTCTCCGGTTTCCTCCCACAGTCCAAAAACATGTGTCATAGGTGAATTGACCAATCCAAATTGGCACCATTTATGAGCTCTTAATCAGCAATTCCTAATTGCCATTAGCCATATAATGAGCGGGGGAGTTCTCGAGACCTACCTGAGCTCAAACTCCCCTCTCGCCTTACAAACGGGAGGGAGCTCAGGGCTCTTTCCCAGGACAGTATGCGAAGCACGCTGTATAATCAATCATCAGCTAAGTGTGAACTCTTGAAACGCATCTTTGCTTCTAAAAACACAAGATGCTGGGCTCAGGAATGGGTTTAAAAAAAAGCGCAGCATAGCGCAAGGTCCACGTGATGTGATATTATGAATGTGACTTGATAACGAATAGGAAATAGGTTATGATAAGCATTTGAGATACATTATATAACTTCACCATGATATAACGATAAATAAAACAGTTGTCATGCCAGCTTTCTACTATAAACAGAAGCTTGCAACACCTGCCCCATCTCCGAGCTCTTCTGATTTGTCCACTGCTTTTGGACCTGACAGTGATGAGATGAAATTTGAAGCTCTTTCTACTTGACATGGTGTCTAAAAATGCATAGTGCTTCAAAAGATGCGAGTGTAACAGTCACACATATTCGTCAATTGGTTTCGCAGTGAAAAACAATAGACAAAAGAAAAAAATGCACTCTGTGTGAACAGCCCCCTAGTGTGCTTCATGCAGGTGAGTGGGCTTGACATTTTATATATTAAATGTTAAAACCATGCCGTAGCACTGTTGTGTGTTATAACACTGCTGTAACAGTAAAGTGTGTTATAACACTGTTTATGTTTACACTTACATTTGTCACATGTTGCTAAAACTCCAGTTGCCAAGGAGATTTATGGAAATAATTAGTGAGTAAAGCTACTGTTATTGTTTAATGTGTTCATATTAAGTTGCCATTGGTATAAAGTGTGAAAGCTGAAATAAATACTGATGATCTGATGACTGTATTTACTGTATTTCCAGCCCTGAGCAGACAGTCGAGGTTATATGTGATTGTTTAGCTCAGCACCCGATGATCTCAGTTCATGTGGTCGCCTACAACTGCATCAGTCCAGCCGCCATTGTGAGTCTACACTCTCCTTTATTATTAATAAACACACAGAAACATGTTCATCACTGTCTGACTGATGTGTCCCTCCTCAGGACACCGTAAAGAAAATGGCTACAGTTTCCGGCGGGAGATATCACCTGTTTTCTGATGCTCTGGTAATCTATATTAATCTTAAAGTTAATTTTAAGAATAATTACAAATAGCCTACCACATAACTGACACAAACTATTAAATACACTATTATTATGTACATTTTTTATGATTAACTTCTAAAGCTGTGAACTCATGTGAACTTGAGGAGAGCTAACATCCTCTTGTAAAGTAAAAAATGCTGCAATATTTGAGCTGTTAGGTGCATTGAACTTCAGATGTGTTTTAATGTTGTCAGTGTTGGTTGTGACTGTTTTAGTGAGTGTGTGCGTGTGTTTGATGATCAGGGTGTAGTAGACAGCAGCACAGATGTAGATCTGCTGTGGATGGAGATTAAAGCAGCTCGAGATGTTCTTGCCCACATTCAGAGCATACGGCAGGGTGGAGTCAGAGACACAGCAATCACTGTCGACTCACAGGTGATACACAATTATAAAATCCGTACACAAAAAACAACTCTATCTGCACACTGATAGTTCACTGAGAATGCGAGATTTCAACATGTGACACATAACACAAATTTAATTAGGTCTTCATAGTTAAAAACTGTACTTGGATTCATTTATTCATTCATTTTTCTTCAGCTTTGTTCCTGATTTATCAGGGGTCGCCACAGTGGAATGAACTGCCAACTTTTCTGCCATATGTTTTATGCATTGCCCTTCCAGCCAAGACTTGTATATCATATTATAATATTAATTGAGTATTGATTAAATAAAAGGCCATTTAAAGAGAGTACAAAAAAGTGTTTTTTGAAATGTACAAAAACGTAAAATAAGTGAAGTTTCACAAACTAATTTCGAGAGGAGCACGTGATATAATCGACTACAGCTGATCCTTATCGCTAATCATTAGCTAACCTATCAGATCATTATGAACCACTATAAATATCCTGCCTAAATTTTATTCCCTATCTTCATTTTTGGGAACCCCCCCCCGGTACTCTCTGGGCGGAGTTTGCATGTTCTCCCCGTGTTCGCGTGGGTTTTCCCCGGGTACTCCAGTTTCCTCCCACAATCTAAAAACATGTATATAAACGAATTGTAATAACAGTCACAAGCACTTAACACACACATACCGAATCAATTAGAAACCTAAGGGGGGCTCTCGAGAAATACCTGATCTCGTATCCCTCCTAATGCTCATTGACCAGGCGGGAACCTTGGGCTCATCTATCTCCGAGCTCAGGGTTCTCTCCCGGGACAGCATGCCTAATCTGCTATCATAGTCGAGCATTATCAAAGTGTGAACTCTTGAAATATATTTACATTAAAGCTATTTTTAAATCATTATATTTGGATTATATATCACTTTAAAGAAGATGAATATTATAGTAATATGTACTTAAGTCCCACATAAGTGCATCAGAAAACTATAATATATTCAAATTTATTGTTAAATAACAATACACTGTAAAAATGATTTCTGCCTAATTTTTTTTAGTTGAGTCAAAGGAACTTTTTTTAGTCAACTTAAATCTGTCAAACTGACTAAAAATATTAAGTTACATGTTTTATAACTAAAAAAATTTGCTGAAACCTGATTAACTGATTAATATTAGTTAAAGTAACATAAAAAACATTTGTTTTCATGACGTGTTATATCACCTTTTACAGTGCATAATAAGGGTACAAAAGCATTTACCCTTAAACAGTAAAAGTACACTCACCGGCCACTTTACTAGGCTTACTAGTACCGGGTTGGGCCCCCTTTTGTCTTCAGAACTGTCTTAATCCTTCGTGGCATAGATTCAACAAGGTACTGGAAATATTCCTCAGAGATTTTGGTCCATATTGACATGATAGCATCATGCAGTTGCTGCAGATTTGTCGGCTGCACATCCATGATGTGAATCTCCCGTTCCACCACATCTCAAAAGTGCTCTATTGGATTGAGATCTGGTGATTGTGGAGGCCATTTGAGTACAGTGAACTTATTGTCATGTTCAAGAAACCAGTCTGAGATGATTCGTGCTTTATGACATGGTGCGTTATCCTGCTGGAAGTAGCCATCAGAAGATGGGTACACTGTGGTCATAAAGGGATGGACATGGTCAGCAACAATACTCAGGTAGGCTGTGGCATTGACACGATGCTCAATTGGTACTAATGGGTCCAAAGTGTGCCAAGAAAATATCCCCCACACCATTACACCACCACCACCAGCCTGAACCGTTAATACAAGGCAGGATGGATCCATGCTTTCATGTTGCTGACGCCAAATTCTGACCCTACCATCCGAATGTCACAGCGGAAATCGAGACTCATCAGACCAGGCAACTTATTTCCAATCTTCTATTGTCCAATTTTGGTGAGCCTGTGTGAATTGTAGCCTCAGTTTCCTGTTTTTAGCTGACAGGAGTGGCACCCGATGTGGTCTTCTGCTCCTGGAGCCCATCCGCCTCAAGGTTTGATGTGTTGTGTGTTCAGAGATGCTCTTCTGCACACCTCGGTTGTAACGAGTGGTTATTTGAGTTACTGTTGCCTTTCTATCAGCTGGAACCAGTCTGGCCATTCACCTCTGACCTCTGACATCAACAAGGCATTTGTGCCCACAGAACTGCCGCTCACTGGATATTTTCTCTTTTTCAGACCATTCTCTGTAAACCCTAGAGATGGTTGTGCGTGAAAATCCCAGTAGATCAGCAGTTTCTGAAATACTCAGACCAGCCCGTCTGGCACCAACAAGCATGCCATGTTCAAAGTCACTTAAACCACCTTTCTTCCCCATTCTGATGCTCGGTTTGAACTGCAGCAGATCGTCTTGACCATGTCTACATGTCCAAATGCATTGAGGTGCTGCCATTTGATTGGCTGATTAGAAATTTGCGTTAACGAGCAGTTGGACTGGTGTACCTAATAAAGTGGCCGATGAGTGTATATATTTTTCAAAATAAGTATTTTTTATATACGTTTATATTTATAAAACCATATACTTTGTCCATAAAACATAGTATTGGTGAAAAATGAAAAATGGGAAAAATAAGTCAAATTTATATGAAATTAAAAGTATATCTGCAAAGTGCCCCAGTGCATGATGGGAACACCACTTGAATAGATTTTACTCAGTTATATTACTTTAATCTTTCTTCAAAGAATCTGTGTAAGCATAACAAACAATTCCAGTTTAAGCTGGAATTGAGTACTGGTGCACTAAATGTTATTCTTGGCTGAATTAATTTATTCAGTGTAGAAGTACATTATTTTCTCTGCGGTATATACTTCATCACAGAATAATATTTATCATTTATGTTTTCTTTTTACACTTGACACACACGACATTGAGAAATTTAGGCTCTAAAAATGTTCCCATTGAGTTGAGCACATGTTTTTAGAACTTTCAAAACATTCAGGGTTTTTTTTAGACAGTATTAACATTTTTTTTGGTTATAATAGTGTTATTCAAAATGTTTTCATAACGTTTCAGTGTCACATCACATTAATATTTTCAGAGGTTTATTTAAAACGTTACTAGAACATTCCATCCACATTACATTAATGTTCCAAGAACGTTTCCCTATTGAATTGAGTACTAATGCACAAATTTGTTATTCTTCCCTCAATTCATTTATTCCTTGTTGTATATACTTTATTACAGAATAATTTTGGTCAATTATCACATACTGTCACGGTTGTTTACTCACAAAGGCTCAGGAATACACGGAAGTTATCAAACACGAAGATTTATTAACCAACACTCACTGGCAGATGGAGACACGGGAAGACGGAGACACAGGAACATGGACAACACGTTGTGGCAAAACAATACTGGACAATGAAGGAGACAGGCTAAGGGGTAACAAGGGATAATGACCTACAGGTGAAACTAATGAACAGAAAACGGCGGGAAACAGAACAAAGGAGCACATGATGAAAACACAGAACAGACACCTGACATTACCCCCCCTTTGAAGGCGCGTCCTCGCGCCTTTAACATAATATAAGGGAGGAAGGGAGGGGGCCAGGGAGGAGTCTTAGGAGGGAGTATGGGAGGGGGCCAGGGAGGAGTCTTAGGAGGGAGGAACCAGGAAGGGAGCTGGAGCAGGAAGACCCAGGACACAGCTAGAAGGACGGCCCAGGGCGGAGTCGAGGAAGGGAGGAGCCATGGAGGAGGAGTGGCCGCCGACTCCAGGGGGCCGACCGAGGGAGACGCCGCTGATGGTGGTGGAGCCCAAGGAGGAGACGGAGAGCCGTAGGGTGAAGGTGACGCCGAGGTCCCGGAGGGCCGAGGTGGAGCAGACGGCTCACCCGAGCGAGGTGACGGCGGGGGTCCGGAAGCCCGCGGCGGAGGCAGAGCGACAGAGGACCAAGGCGTAGCTGGAGGGAAGGAGGAGCTCGACATAGCTGGCCGGACGGAGCGACGAGGCGCAGCCAGAGGAGTGGAGTCCAGAGGCGTAGGAAGGGCGACGACTGACCAAGGCGGAGCCGGAGGGACGAGGGAGCCTGGTGGAGCTGGTGGACTGACGGTCAACGGCGGAGACGAGGGAGGAGGGAGCCAAGGCGGAGCACAAGGGTCGAAGGGCCGAGGTGGAGTCCGTAGCTCGGAGGCTGGAGGAGCTGACGCTGGGCGACACCCTCCAGAGGGCGATGCTGGCAGGCAGCACCTCAGAGCGAGCTCCACCTCTGGAGCTTGAGGGCAGGCTGGGGGGCTGGCTGACTGCAGCAGCGCTGGAGCTGGTTGACTGGCTGCAGTCATAGGTGTGAGTAAAGGTGAAGAGGGTGGGAAGTCACTCACGACTCTGGAGCTTGGGGCATCGGGAAATTCAGGAATAAAAAAAAAAAACTGTGTGGAAACAGTTGACGCGGAGATACGTCTTTGCTGTCTGGAAACAGCGGAAGGGGCTTGACTTCGCTCCAGAAGTCGATGAGCAACTTCCCAGTGTCCAGCGGTTGCTCACCGTTAGCAGTGGGAGGGTGGATAGGACCCTCGCTCGGTCCCTCTATCTCCACCAGGACTCCCACCTTGGGTGATGTTGCTGGCTCTCGCACCTGGTCAGACGGACTCTTGAGCTCCTCCTCCACGGTGGTATTTGGCTCTGTCGCTCTTGTGGGCGATGGCTCGCACACCGCGGGTGGCTCTCCGTCTGCGGTGGGCTCTGGCAAACGTTCCCTGCAGATTGGTGGTGTTGGGCTGGTCACTGGGTCGGGAGTGGCACTGGCGATCCATTCCTCGCCAGTGTCCACTCCACATAAGCAGCAAAATTGCCCCGAGGACCATCTTCGGACGACCGTGCTCTGCAAGCGGTGTTAAGGCTGATGTTGAAAAACCCGCAGAGCACGTTGTCCGGATACCTGGTGGTATTAGCTATTGATAAGTACAAACTCGTATGGTCCTCGAGGCTGCTTTCCCCCTGCTCCAGCAGGAGGAGAAGGAACTCGGGATGGTAGAAGGGATCCATGGGAACACGGGGGAAAGGAAAAGAAAACACTGGGGCAAAAAAGACTATAAAAATAAAACGGGGGAAAACACGCCGCACTTTTTGTTTTGGGTCCAGTATTCTGTCACGGTTGTTTACTCACAAAGGCTCAGGAATACACGGAAGTTATCAAACACGAAGATTTATTAACCAACACTCACTGGCAGATGGAGACACGGGAAGACGGAGACACAGGAACATGGACAACACGTTGTGGCAAAACAATACTTGACAATGAAGGAGACAGGCTAAGGGGTATATATACACACAAGGGATAATGCCCTACAGGTGAAACTAATGAACAGAAAACGGCGGGAAACAGAACAAAGGAGCACATGATGAAAACACAGAACAGACACTTGACACATACATTCTTTTTTTGTGCCATTTTATCGACACACATTTGGGTTCTAAAAATGTTTCCATTAAGTTACATAACACTATTTTTGAATGTTCTTAGAATGTACAAAAACATTCAGTTATTAACATTATTTTTTGGTTTTAATGATGTTATTCATAACATTTCAGTGTCACGCCATCATGCATCACGTTCATAATCTCAGAATGTTATTTAAAACACTATTAGTACAACACATTATATTAATGTTCAAAGAACGTTGCCCTATGCTAATGTACTAATGCAGTCATTTTGGGGTTTTTTTGCCTGTACTAATTTATTCAATGTAGAAGTTTTTTCTCTCTGTATTAGTATATACTTCATCACAGAATAACTTTTATCATTTAAGTCTTATTTTTACGCTTGACACGCACGACACTGAAAAATTTAGGTTCTAAAATTGTTTCCGTTAAGGTAAATAACATTATTTTAAAAATGTTTTTAGAATGTTTAAAACATTCATAACATTATTTTTTGAATATAATAGTGTTATTCAAAAAGTTCATAACGTTTCAGTGTCATGTCACATTAGTATTCTCAGAACGTTATTTAAAGCATAATAAGAACATTTCATCCATGTTCATTCATGTTTTAAGAAAGTTTCCCTATTGAATTGAGTACCAATGCACTCATTTTTATTTTTGCTTGAACAAATTTATTCAATGCACACATTTTTTTTTACTGTTTTTTATACAGTTGAGGTCAGAATTATTAGCCCCCCTGAATATATTTTCCCTCCAATTTCTGTTTAACAGAGAGAAGATTTTTTTCAACACATTTCTAAACATAATAGTTTGAATAACTCATTTCTAATAACTGATTTCTTTTATCTTTGTCATGATGACAGAACATAATTTGACTAGATATTTTTCAAGATACTAGTATTCAGCTTACAGTGACATTTAAAGGCTTATCTAGGTTAATTAGGCAAGTCATTGTATAACAGTGGTTTGTTCTGTAGACTATCAAACAAATATTGCTTAACGGGGCTAATAATATTGACCTTAAAATGTTTTGTTTTTTTAATTAAAAACTGCTTTTATTCTAGCCAAAATAAAACAAGTCAAGTCAAGTTTATTTATATAGCGCTTTTCACAATGTAGGTTGTGTCAAAGCAGCTTAACATAGTTCTAGTAAAGTCCAGATTTCAGAGTTGAAGTTCAGTTTAGTTTAGTTCAGTGTGGTCTAAATTTCACTGATGAAAGTTCAAACACTGCAGAGCAAATCCACCCAAGCACAGCTCCACGAGTCCCGATCCGAGCAAGCCAGTGGCGACAGTGGCGAGGAAAAAAAACTTCACCAATTGACGAAGTGAAGGGAAAAAAAAAACCTCGAGAGAAACTAGGCTCTGTTAGGCACGACCATTTTTCATTTGGCCAAACTTCCTGTTCAGAGCTGCAGTCTAGGCGCTGGAGGCTGAAGAAGCTGGACGTCCATCGTGGAGAAGCTGCAGGTGTGAGTAGGGCACCGGCAGGCGGTCAGGTTGGCCCGCAGGATCAATGTGGGGACTCGTTTATCACAGTGGTCATTCAGGAATCAGTCTCATGCACTCCATTTCTCCATGACGACCACAGCATCAGCTCGGGATACGACCTGGTCCAGGATTATGGATACCTTGGGATCATCTCTCAGCAAATAAGACTTTCTCCAGAAGAAAAAATATTATAGGAAATACTGTGAAAAATTCCTTGCCCTGTTCAACATCATTTGGGGAAACATTTGGAAAAAAAAAATTTAAATCACAGGAGGGCGAATAATTTTGACTTTAACTGTACTTCATCTCAGAATCATTTTTAGTATTTATCTATTTATTAATTATGTTTTATTTTTTTATTTTTCACTTGACACACATGACATGTTTTCAACAAGTCCTTTTCCTCTTTCTGTCTTCTCTTCTACCTTCTCAGATTTCCGCAGGTTTGTCCGGTCTCTCTCTATCTGAGCTCAGTCCTGTGCGCTCTGCTCTCGGCACTCCACTGATCTTCACCCCCTCAGATCCTGCACAGCAAACCTCCAGTGATTGGCTGAAGACCCACGGCCTGAAAGGTGAGTCTGAAACTCTGTCTGTTCAAACCCTGACACGAGGACATCTGAGAGCTTCACTCCTCACTCAAGACCAACATGACACTCAAACAAACACATTTCAGAGTAAAACAGAATAATCAAAAAGACAGGAGTTTTAATATGTGGGAAACTGATCTAGAATGAACATATTAAAAAAAAAAGAGTAAAATAAGGAGATGGGCCAGATAAAACAGAGCAAATTAGCATGAAAGCACAGTCCTATAAAATGATCTATTGACATAGCATAAAATTAAAAACACTGACACAGCTGCTCGTTTTCATTAAGAACAACTCAATACACAAAGCAATACATTATATTAGGACACAGATGTGCAGAAACGACGACGATGATGATGATGATGATGATAAGCCAAGCTAGCGATTTTATGTTCTAAACATGTTCCCATGAAGTTCATTCATTCATTCATTCATTCATTCATTCATTTTCCTTTGGCTTAGTCCCTTTATTCATCAGGGGTCGCCACAGCGGAATGAACCGCCAACTTATCCAGCATATGTTTTACGCAGCGGATGCCCTTCCAGCTGCAACCCAGTACTGGGAAACATCCATACACTCTCATTCACACACATACACTACAGCCAATTTAGTTTATTCAATTCACCTATAGCGCATGTCTTTGGACTGTGGGGGAAACTGGAATCCCGGAAACGGAGAACATGCAAACTCCACATTACTGAATGTTCTGAGGATGACTTTTATTAGCTGGGATGTTAATCAATGCTAATAACACAGTTGCAAAATCAGTGTTACAAAATGGCATAAATTCCAGTAAACTGACAAAATAATTTTTTGTCTTTAAAATAACCCTAACCCTGCACAGAAATCAAAAGCTCAACTGGGTTGTAATGTATGTTGCCAGATTGAGGTTAAAAGGCTTTGAGATTTGAATATTTTGTCAATTGTGTAAGGAGATGAGCTTCGTCCAAGATCTGGCAACTTGACAAACATGGACAAAAAGCGATTTTTCGTAACTAGATTGGGTCATACAAATTACGGGAGTTTCCTGGGAGAAATAACAAAATGGAAGGGTGTTAGGAGATGGATGTGGAATACGGGAAACTCCCGGGGAAAACTAGAATGTGGCAGGTATGTCCTAAAGATGTTAAAAAGGAGAACATTTCTCTATCAACATTACACAAATGTCCCAGAAATGTTATTTTAGCAATGTTACATGCTAACATTTACACAACTTTTAAAGAACATTACTGAATATGTATCCTGTGAGCTTGGAGGTTAATCAATGCTAACAACACAGCTGCAAAATTTGTGTTAAATAATGGCATAAATCCAGTAAACTGACTAAAAAAATTAATAATTTTTGTCTTTAAAATAACCGTAACCCTGCGCAGAAATCATCAGCTCAACTGGGTTGTAACACATATTGCCAGATTGAGGTAAAAATGCTTTGAGATTTGAATAGTTATTCAATTCTGTAAGGCGATGTACTTCGTGCAAGATCTGGCAACTTGATAAACATGGACAAAAAGTGCTTTTTTGTAACTACACTGTGTGTACAATTATTAGGCAAGTTGTATTTTTGAGGATTAATTTTGTTAATGTACAGCTACAGTGCTCTTAGTCAATCCAAAATGTCCTCAAACCCGAACATTTAAGTAGTACAGTAAATGTGAAGTTTTGGCTTTCTTAAGAGAACATGTACATGTACACCATTATTAGGCAAGGCAGGTTTATTTATATAGCACTTTTCATACACAGTGGCAATTCAAAGTGCTTTACATAAACCGGAATAAAAGAGACAAGTATAAATAAAATAAGAACAAATAATATAAAAACAGATGAAAACAGCGTAAAGACCATTCCATTTTCCATATTCCAAAACACCGGTGTATCATATTTTCTCATTTTACTCTGGGACTTCCCCCATTCTGGTGATCCCCCCCCCCCCCCCCTCTGTGGACTTTTTCGGTACCTATTAATCTATTGTACGTCTCCAACAGATTCCATATTTCACCTAAAATCAAAAAGTTAAGAGTTAAGCTTTACAGCTCTAATTTCATGACCCCCAATTTCAGCTTTCTTCTGGAAGTAAATCGCACGGCTCCTGATTTCTACCCCCTCCCGGGAGTAAATCGCTTTAGCTAGCCAAACGTAATAAAAGGTCTTGACACCAGGGACTTTAACCAAACCCAAACCCCCCCCACGCAACAGTTATCTGTGGCGAGTCATCATCTTTTAGGCAACTATTAGTGTGCAGAATTATGCAACTAAAAAGATTTTCCCATCTCACTTGTTTATTTTCACCTGTTAAAGTGAGAATAATAAACAAACTCAAAATTAACAAATAAACATTTCTGAAATTTCAAACAAAAAACCTCAGTGACCAATATAGTCACCCTTCTTTTCAATAACAGTCACAAGCCTTCCATTCACTGAGTCAGTCAGTTTCTTGATCTGGTCAGAATCTATTTTTTGTGGAGCTGCAACCACAGCCTCCCAGACACTGTTCAGAGAGGTGTACTGCTTACCTTGACTGTAATTTTCCTGCTTAAGACGGGCCCAAAAGTTCTCAATAGGGTTTAAGTCAGGTGAAGAAGGGGGCCATGTCATTAGTTTTTCATCTTTAAGGCCTTTACTGGCCAGCCACACAGTGGAGTACTTTGACGCATGTGATAGAACGTTGTCTTGCATAAAAAACAAAGTCTTTTTGAAAGATGCAGACTTCTAAAAATTGGCAGTAGGACTGAGAGTTGATTTTGAGTCCATTTTCAACCCAAAAAGGTCCAACTAGCTCATCTTTAATAATACCTGCCCATACCAGCACACCACCTCCACCTTGTCTGAGTCGAAGTGGAGCTCTGTGTCCATTACTGATCCAACCACGGGCCCATCCATCTGGTCCGTCAAGAGTCACTCTCATCTCATCAGTCCACAAAACCTTTGAAAAACCGTCTTCAGATATTTCTTGCCCCATTATTGACGCTTCAACTTATGTGTCTTGTTCAGAGGTGGTCGGGTTTCAGCCTTTCTTACCATGGCCATATCTCTTCTTCACTTCTTGACACTCCAAGTAGGTTGTAGTTGTGGAATATGGCAGCACTGGAAGATAATGGGTTCCTGGTAGTTTCATGTTTGATTCTTCTCAAATCTTTGGCGGTGAATTTGCGTCTTTTCTTCTCGACACGTTTCTTGCGACCCTTTTGACGGTTCTGTGATCACGCCCCAATATCTTGGATATTTCAAGAGTGCTGCATCCCTGTGAAAGACTTTTTAAAATGTTTGACTTTTCAGAGTCAGTTAAATCTCTTTTATTGCCCATTTTTCCTGAGGAGAAGAAACTGCCTAATAATTGTGCACACCTTGATATAGGGCGTTGATCACCTTAGGCCAAACCCTCCCTCGTTACAGAAAACACATCACCTGATATGCATTAAATCCAATAAGCATTCAAGTTTATACAGCTTGGAGTTGGAAATTGTGGATAAAATGATGATATGGTCAAAATAATCACTTGCCTAGTAATTGTACACACAGTGTAGAATGGGTCATACAAAGTACGGGAGTTTCCCGGGAGAAATAACAAAACGGGAGGGTGGCGGGAGATGGGTGTGAAATACGGGAGATTCCCAGGAAAAACAGGAGTGTCGGCAGGTATATTCTAAAGACGTTAAAAAGGAGAACTTTTCTCTATCAACATTACACAAATGTTCCAGAAATGTTATTTTTAACAACGTTACATGCTAACATTTACACAACTTTTAAAGAACATTACTGAATATGTCTCCTGTTAGCTGGGAGGTTAATCAACGCTAACAACACAGCTGTAATATTTGTGTTAAATAATGGCATAAATCCAGTAAAAAAGGGTTTTTGTCTTTAAAATAACCCTATCCCTGCGCTGAAATTAACAGCGCAACTGAGTTGTAATGTATGTTGCCAGATTGAGGTAAAAAAAATAAAAATCGTAACTCAGTAACCCAGGAGAAAAAACAAAATAGCAGTGTGTTGGGAGATGGGTGTGAAATATGGGAGACTCCCGGGAAAAAATTGGAGTGTTTCTAAAGATGTTAAAAGGAGAATGTTTCTCTATCAACGTTACACAAATGTTCCAGAAGTGTTATTTTAACAACGTTACATACTAACATTTGCACAACTTTTAAGGAACATTACTGAATGTTCTGAGTAGAGCTGCTCAATATAATGATATCGCAATGTGTGTATCCGCAATAGTCACATCGCAGGATTAGATTGTTTATTAAAGATTTAAAGATAGAGACATAATTATTTTTAAATAACTTATACAATGATTACCATGTTATTTTATGTTTGATTGTTCAATTTCTGTACCTGAATCCTGTTAGACTCTCCAGAAAACCATAAAGCACTGTTTATTTCACTTCTATCTTTGCTCTGTTGTATTTATGTATGCTTGTAATTTATTATAATTTGTTCAAAGACACCGCATAGAAAAATACTTGATCATTCAAATCTATCTAAATCAGGGGTGCCCAAAGTTTTTCTTATGAAGGGTCAAAAACCAAATTTGATTGAGGCTAGTGGGGTAATTTACCATGGGTAATTTCCTAATTTATGTAATAATGTTTAAAAATGACTAAAAAACATCGCTTTATATTAACAAATACAGTATTTTTTACATTTTATAATGAACTTATTACAGTGAAAACAAAACAATCTAATTTATAACAAACTTACAGTAGTTTTTGCCTTGATTTGCTTGCCGGTGTCTTCTGCATAGTCCTCTATCCGACGAGTGACAGTATTTACATTTTTAAAAATCTGATTAGTTTACAACATTTAATTAAAACGTTTCATTTCAGTTTGCTTTTTTGTAGCTCAGCAATAAAACAAACAAAAAAGGTTACGTCAGAAGGTTACGATCTCTGTGTTGAAGTCATTCGCCTCAATTCTCTCCATCATACTCACTCTCCTCTCAGATGGGATGGTGGGCCAAATCAAAGGTTACAACGGGCCAACTTTGGCCATCTCTGATCTAAATGAATGAATTCTTTCCAAATAGAGCTATACAATTCATCTGGTGAAATTATATTCATATCGCAATATATATCGCAGCAAAACAAAACATCGCAATGTCAGATTTTTCCAATATCATGCAGCCCTAATTCTGAGGGTTTTTCCTGTTGGGAGGTTAATCTACTCTAACACAGCTGCAAAATCAGTGTTAAATAACAGCGTAAATACACTTCTCTCCTACATTTTTGCATTTAAAAGAGAACTAAAACAAATGCATATGCAAAAGCAAAAGTTCACAGTGTCCAAGCCTTTTCAGCCTGCGTGTCTTCTGTAAACCCTGACAGCAGTGTTTTTAAAGCCAAAGAGGGTTTGTGCTGAGCCAAGCAGTTAGTAAATCTGGCCTTTAATGTTGGCTTCCAAAATCAAACTCAGTTGAAGATGCTTTCTAAACAATCAGCACTGCAGCAAACTAAAAACCCCTCAATCTGACAATCTTGCTAGGATGTTTGTGAATGTGTGGCTTTGATTGTACATCTGCTAATGGCTAATGTTGTGTGTGTCCATGCAGCTCAGAGGCTGGATCTGTATCAGCTGCTGGCCAGAAACGCGTATTCTCCACATGAGACGTTTGTGGCGGTGTTGGGAAAGACCGTTTCCTCTACAGTGCATGAGGTGAGGAGTGTGTGAGTGATTCTGTGATTGCAGGTACATTTGGTGTCCAGTGTCATAATTTTATTTAGCTTTTATAAAAATTGTTCATTCATTTTCTTTTCGGCTTAGTCCCTTTATTTATCAGGGGTCATCACAGCAGAATGTACCGCCAACTTATCCAGCATATGTTTTACACAGCGAACGCCCTTCCAGCTGCAACCCAGTACTGGGAAACACCCACACATACACTATGGCCAATTTAGTTTATTCAATTCATCTATAGCGCATGTGTTTGGACTGTGGGGGAAACTGGAGCACCTGGACGAAACCCACGCCAACACGGGGAGAACATGCAAACGCCACACAGAAATGCCAACTGGCCCAGCCGGGGCTCGAACCAGCGACCTTCTTGCTGTGAGGTGACAGTGCTAACCACTGAGCCACCATACAACCCGTTTTCAATGAGATACTGGAAAGAATGGCTGTTTATAAAGAGTTTTTTTCCCTTAACTTTTTGAAATGCCAAATGTACCCACAATTATAGAATGACCTTTGAGTCTCTTCTGTTGACCTGTACAGGGCTCAGACTGAATTAACTTTCTTTGTTGGTCTGCAGAGGCTCATGGTGCAGTTCGACTGGCCTGACGGCTCTGTGAAGAATCTTCACGTTGATCTACCATCACTGCACAACTACCAGGTATATGTTTTAAAGGGGACCTATTATGCCCCTTTTTCCAGGAAGTAAAATAACTGCCCCTTTTAGACTTGGATCCAAATTGTGGCATTTTAGTGACTGTAGCTTTACATTCAACTGAGATTGTGTTCTTTTTAAAAAGAGGATGGAGCTACAAACACCTGTGTGTCAGCATAGTGGCAGATTCAAAAACTGGACAGTTTTTTCTGTGAAAAAAATGTCACAAAAAAGACTTCACCAGCAACAATGTCAAAACTTTTAATGGCAGACTTGGCAGAATGGCTGCTTCTCCCTCAGGGCAGTCTAGGCTAATGAGGGAGAGATCATCACTAATGGGCGGACCCCTTATAAAAGTGATTTTTGCATAATAGGTCCCCTTTAAATCTGAAAATCTGTCCTGTGTTGTGCTCGGGTTGAAGGATGAGCAAGAGGTAGAAATATCTATTGACAGCTAATGAAAATAAAACATTTTTGAAGAGTGTAATCCACACATACTAACATTGTCAAGGTCGGTGGGTGGGGAAAGTAGCGAGGACTCATGGGTATGGGAAAAATGGGTATTTATTTATAATAAAAATAAAATAAAAGACAAAACAAACTACCCCGAGGGGGAAAACATTAACAAAACAAATAAACAATCAAAACAAACTAGACTGGGCAGGCTGGCAGGGATCAGGACAAGGCAGGAAACGACAGGGCTGGACACGGCAAGATAAGATGAGACGGCGAACTGGCACAGGACAGCAGACATGAGGAGAATATAAGCTGAAATAATTAACAAACAGACAGGTGAACAGGATAAACTAATAATGGGTTAACAAGGAGGGTGGGACTACACAATAGACAAGAGCACATGACACATAGAAACAACACAAGCCATGTGCTCACATAACGAGACTAGAACACGCAGCCAATGAGAGAACTCATTAACCGCGTGCTTTGTCTTGTGCCACAATGTAAACACGGAGCCACGTGCTTAGACAACACCACAAACAGAACGCAAGACACGAGCACACGATAAGTAAAAACACCTTACCGTGCGCTCACACATGCAACGTGCGTGTTTTATCCCAGCGCCAACCGAAACCGAAACCAACTAGACTGAGACGCTGGGAATGAAACACCACGCCGCAGACAGAACAAACAAACACACCAGGACAAGAGCGCGCATCTAGAGCACGCCCGGACCTCGCGCGCCCGCATTAAGCGGGAGCGCGCAAAGCCCGAAGCGCAGTCACGATGGCACTCAAACAGAGACACAATGACAGAAAACGAGTGCTCGACTCGAGAAAACTCGAGCCGAGCACAACATACAAGACATGACGGGACTAGTGTCTGGACTCTGCCACCAAAACAAGAATTTACAAGACTGGAGTGGCAGAACCCTGACAAACATGCACAAACCTCCAAAAAACGATGTGTGTTGATAAATAGTAAATTTGGCCCTTTCTCTCAGATTCTAATGCAAATCATTGGGGTCTAAGGTATTTCGTCATTTAAGGAAAAAATGGACAGACAAGCAGAGACCATGCCAATTGTAAAGGTTGCCAGTACCAGCAGAAATACTCTGGAAATAGAACTAACTTTTCATCTGAAAAAGAAACATTGAATTGACAAAAGTGTTTTATTTTAATGCATTTCTTTGGCAAATTTAACAGCAATAATTGTTTTTTATGAATTTGTTTTTCTTTAGCCAATCAAATAATCTCCGTTTTGTTATTTGAAAATGTTCAAAATTATTTACATGTTTGTTTTTTTTAAACTGTTGATTCTATTTATAGCTGTTGAAAAACCATAGTATATTTTTTGGACCCCCGAAATGTGTAGCTTCCAATAAAAGTCCTATGTTTTGGTTGCATTTGTGAGTAATGTAACTATAGCTGGTTAACGTTAAACTTAAAGTGTGTCAACTGGTTAATCTGTAACTGGCATGCTTGAAGTAGAGAGTCGTAAGATTCCTAAAGGACGTATGGGTGTCATGACAGAATATTAAATAATTTTTTCCTCATATAGTGTGTCTTAGACAACCAGTGCCATTTCTGCAATGCTTCATCACATCAACAAAAGTCTGTTAAGTTTAAATGGATGGGTTCCATCACATGGGTAATGATGACCAATAGGAACCTAAAATTCATTCAGAAAACACACTCACACATAAACATGGGGAAAACTGCCATCAGTGGGAATCCCTCAAACCTCAAAATTCATAGTTTTTCCTCTTTGTTCTGTGTGTTGTCCAGAAGCATCTCTTGTGTGCGGTGCGTGTGTGTGAGAGGAGAGTGCAGTGGCTGAACGGGACGAGCAGTCGGATGAT
The DNA here is from genome assembly GCA_903798115.1 of Danio jaintianensis. Lineage (NCBI taxonomy): Eukaryota > Metazoa > Chordata > Actinopteri > Cypriniformes > Danionidae > Danio > Danio jaintianensis. Next base: position 3,499,649 of record CAIGQV010016663.1, on the reverse strand, counting down.
CTGGGGAAGTGTGTGTGAGCAGAGGTGAGAAGAAGAGCACGCGCTCAGACTCAGTGTGTGTCACAGTCATTTCAGCAGCTCCCCACAAAGTGCACTTCACAAATTATAGGAAGCATACTGTATGTGTGTTGAAGGACACTGCAGATGACAGAGAGCACAACCAGTGACTTTATAATGCACATAAAGGCAAATATCTAATAATCAGCCAATCAAATGGAAGCTGCTTAAGTTGAGATGATCTACTGAAGTTCAAACTGAGCATCGGAAAGGTGATTTAAAGGTCCCGTGAAATCAAAATAAAGGTTTTTAGATGTTAGTACCAGTATGTTAGTTTTAAGGATATCAATAAGATAGTGTGCTCCAAAAAACAGTGATAAAATTTGCATTTAGGAGATATAAACCTATTGTTGGGATCACATTCAGAACATTTTTTTTTCAAGCTAATAAATGATAAAACACTGACGGCCAATCACAACCCATTAAAATATAAAGGACTTTAAAACTACAGACGACATTGTATTGAAGCAAAACGTTTGATGTTGAGCCCTCTTTTCAGAGATTATTTAAAGGTGATTATCTATCTTAATAAGAAGGAATGATCAAAATAAATGCATGGAATTACAAGGAATCTAAATCAAGCCGACAAATTTATTATTGTTTTTAAAGTACCTGAGGTATCCAGTATAGTTTTAGCATCTTTATGTTTTCCCCTTTAAAAAAGGCTGGGGGGAAATAGTGTGTGTTGTTGTTAATCCGCTACACTGACTGCGATTGCTAAATTCACTGTTTGATTAGATAGATTACACAAGCTGGATTCACTGGACAGATGCGCTAGAATCGTAGCACCTGCTGGTCACAAGGGGTTAATACAAAATAAAAAGTACTCAAATTAAACAGATCATGATCATTTATTGGTATGGACACAAATACAGTTATCGTTATAGTTAAACGTATAGTTTTCGAACTTAGTGTGAACGGTAGTGAAATGGTTGCCAAGCAACAGTCACAGATGTACATTTGCTGAGTATTTTACAACAGCTTCTAACACGGCTGAACCAATCAGAATCAAGGATTGCAACTTTCCATTTTATAAGTGACCTTTGGTCGCAATATTATCTGCATGTCTGTCTGCTTAATCTCTGCTGATGCTGCTCCACCAGCAGACAAGTAAATGTGAACTTACAGTAACTGTAATCTTACAGTCTAATAATACTCAAATTAGGTGGCATGTACTTGCAATGTAACTTAAAGTCAACAAAATGTGCAAAATAAAGTGATACAATTTTGTTTGTCTTCATACTGAGATTACGTAACCAGTATGTCATTATATGTTTAGCGACTTGTTCTAGTTTGACCACTTTTTTTTAGTTCTCAATTGGATTTACGTGTGGACTTCAGTACCAAAAATGATCCAGCTTACAAAAGTGAACTGAAATAACCTTACAATCGTAATCCTGAACTGCGTAGACCCAACGAGTTTCAGAACAATAACAATATTTGTAGCAATTTCCTGTAGTATTTACAGTAACTTACTGGCAGCAGATTGCCAGTAACTTACTGCAAATCAAGCTTACAGCATAAATACTGTATTAATATTTACAGTACCATTTATCTTGCTGCGTATGTATTTACAGTATTTTATATATTTACTGTAAAATGTACGGTATTTTTAGACTTCCATCTTTAATATATGTTCATACAATAATACAAAAACATGTAGTTCATTTATCTGTTTACTGTAAAATAGTCCAAATGGTAAATTACCGATTTTTTTTTTTTACACTTTCTTTTACTGTTTTTGGAATCGCAGCAATTAAAAAATACTTTTTTTAATGACTCCAAGAGGATATTTCCCACAATGCAACTTTAAAATGCAGTAACATACTGCATAACCATCATACAGTCCATATTAGAGTTAAATACTGTGTAATTTACAGAATTAATTACCAGTGCGCTGTATTCAGCATGTTTGTGAGATGAAGTCGAGTATTAGTGAATATTGATCTTCATTTTCCAGGCTTTAACCTCTGTGTGACTCCATTAACCTCATGTTATGAGGATTATCCAGTGTTCAGGAGTGTGTTTGTGTCTCCATGAAGGGTGCAGGTTCTGCTGGACATGTCTGTGATGAACACACACCTCCAGCTCCACATCCAGCACGCGCTGCGGACACTCCTGCAGGAGCAGATGGCCTGCAAACACAGCTTCAATGTCATCCTGTAGGTCACACACACACGCACACACACGCACACACACGCTCACACACACCCACACACACACACACACACACACACACACACACACACACACACACACAC